>VZRW01013170.1:0-34916 GCA_013398125.1 Aegotheles bennettii
CCTAGAATTCTGTGATTCTATAGTATAGAATGTGAAAATGTACTGTTTTACTGAGATGATAGATATGTGAAGTCAGAGAATTATCATAACAGAAAGCAATACAATTCCACAGGTGTTCAAAGTGCCCCTTCATTACAGGTCTTTCTGCTGTTGTCCCTTAGCATTGTAATATTCTAAAAATAATTCTTGTCTTACAGGTTTGCCAACTCTCAGATAAGCATATTTGTCACTTGGTGAAAATGACACGTGATTTTACCCTGCTTTTTTATAAGGTATTGGCACATGTTTCTGAGAAACGTCCAAAACTACTCTGTCATGATAACTGTATGTGATGATCTACTGAAAACAGTAAAAAGATGCAAAAGGACAAGTGTTTCCCTGAATAGGAATGTTTGTTTCTGTGCTTTGTTAATTGTGAATTGTCAAATGACTGAAAGGTGGGGGAGTCTAGGCTGTAAGAATGTACACAGCTTGGCCCAGTTGCAGCAGAAGAGTTTGACAGATGCTGCCTGAGAGCCAGTTCAGTTTTGCTGTGCACGTGTTATGTCACTATAAACATGTCAGAATTAATGTAGGTTAAGCACACACTCATATGTAAGATAACATAAAGGTCACTCTGCAAACTGGAAACTAGAGATTGGCCCAGGCAAGTATGAAGGTAATTCTTGTGGCTTCCTTTATGAGACCTGAACTAGCAAATAAATAGATTGTAACTTCTAACAACTTTTTTTTAACTGAAACAACTTTTTCAGTTGCTAAAGGGAAATAAATTCCAGCTTCTCCCTACTGCCGTAACTTCAGGAGGATTTTATTACTTCCTCTGTAAAGTCTATAATTCCTGGTTGCTCTTTAACTTTACATAATAGAAAATTAAATAACTTGACCTTATTCTTGTATGTTTTCCTTTAAAAAGCTGCATGCAGAGAAATTAACAGCAGCAGTGAAATTCTTGTCAGTTTCTCTTGGTATTCATGAGAAGCAAGGAACTAGTGCTACTAAAAATTCTTTTTTTGATAGGAGGTGGGCACTTTTCTCATACTGTCTTTCAATCATAAAGGCTAAAAATGTAATTTAATAGTCTGCTTAAATGTCTGCTTTTCCTCAACCCACTGAAGATAAGCTTAGTCTGTTGGCTAGGGAAGTCCACTCCAAACTTCACAGTGAAGTCTACCAGTAAAGAGAGAGCACCGAGTTCTCAAACAACTATAATACTAGGAGATTTAAATGTGTCATGGGCTTTTAGACTGACAATAAGCAAACAAGTAAACTTTCTCTGTTTAGCCATTTTCAAAATTTGTATAATCTATCCATAGTAAGTATTGACCAGTCAAGGGCTTTTAGAGGAGAGCTAGCCTCCCCACCAAGTCTGTGTAAAATAAAAACATAACTAAAATAGGTTAATAAGAGGGTTAGTGCTTGATCATTTTTTATAGACTGTTACAGAATGTTTGTAGTAATCATACTGTATCATTTGTAGTAACACCTTACAGATGCAAACATGAGGAATCTTGTTTGTGTAAGAAGCTGTTGCTTTTGTTTGATTTTTAATTAGCTGGTTGGGAGGAAACTACTAATAAGAAACTAATTGTAAACCTTGAGGAAAAATCTTAAGAGAAAGGAAACCACTTGTGAATATTCATGCAAATACATATTATTAATTCCTTCTGATTGAATTACTAGATTGTACTGGCAAAAGCATTCTCATTCAGCAAGGCTGATGTGCAGCAGAAGCATGAGTGCAGCAGAAGCAAATATGCTGTGCTGGAAGACTGGAAAAACTCCAAGGTTCTTCATGCATTATGGAGCTAGGGCTATTGAACCCCTGCCAGAGCTGGGCTGGTATTGCTGGGCCAGCTGTGGTATCGTTTGAACTGTGCCCAAGGGATTGTGATTGTAGTGCAGAAGCTTGCATGGCTCTGCAGAGTTGGCTGCATCTCTTCTGGGCTTTTCTTGTCTGCTTTTTTTTTTCTGCCAGTTTCAGCTGGGGTATGTCTACGTTGGCTTCATGTGAATTGTCTCATGAAATGTGTCTGCTTGTCAGCCCTCTGAGGCTCTTTAGGTCACTGTACCCTTTGGGCTTGTACTTAATACCACTTTCTGCCAGGATCTGGGGAGCTCGCCATAGTGCCAAGTGGCTTGTCATGAACCAACTTGTCTGGCATGGCCAGTGCTAAGATGAAGCAGAGCAACTTTACTGGGTGCTACCCGACTCCTACAGAATCTCTGGAACACTTCTGCATTGCACAGTTCTTCAGATTTTGAGAAGGCTGATTAACCCAGATTGTAGCATCAGGTCTTAGTACACATACTCAGTACAAATACACTCTATGGTGTATTTTTGATTCTTTTTTGAATGAGGGAAGGTGGTATTGGTTTTGTGTTTTGTTTATTTTATGTTTGTTTTGTATGCTGCGTTGATCATCTCTTTAAGAACACTCCTGCAGATGCCAGGTCAAAGATGACTGGTGGCGAATCAGAGCTACCTGGTCTAGCTGAACTCGGGGGGTCACTTGCAAATATTTGTTGGTTTGCTTGGGGTTTTTTTGGCTTGTGTCTTTTATTTCACTAAGTGGAGAATTCCAGACACTGTTCTACCTGGTTTAAAGTAAACTCTTTTCATAAAAGAATATGGAATACAGACAATATCCCTTATGAGTGTGCCTTAAATATCTTTGTGTAGTCATTGAGCTTCCAGTTTTCATAGGGATTTTTATTTAAGCTTCAGTTAAACGGTAGGACTGACATAAAATTCATACTGGGTCTCTAACTTGGGTTTTAAACCTGTTCTGTTTTAGTGCCGTAAAACTGGGTCTCCACTCTACAAACACTACAAAGTATACAAGCGCCCAACCTGTGGTCAGTGTAATGGGAAGATCACTGTGTGTCGTTTAGGAGAGAATAACAGGATGACTTACTTCTGCTCTCAGTGCCAAAAGTTGGATCCCCAGCTTGTCAATGTTAGGTATGATGGTAACTGTATAACGCTTATAATCATCAAAGTGCACCTCAAAATGCTGTTACAGTAAGAGGACATAATTTCTCCAATAGAATTCATCCTCTTGCATTTTATATCTAAATTCATTTGACCTTGCGAAAGAAAAACATTTTGGCCATTGGTATTTAAAAATGGTTAAAAGCTTTGATTCTTTGATTTCTTTCAAAGGCTACATCTATAATGAAATAGCTATTACTATAATCAAATGTAGGAATTATAAAACAACTCGGAATACTCAGAATTATTCACTGCTTCTGGAAAAATTGCCCCTGGTTCTTGGTGTTGTTATAATAGGCTTGGATGTTTACATGCAACTGAGTTGGAGGGCATAAGGAAGGTAAGAATCTCTCTCTCTTCATAGGATAGCCCCTTCAGTCTCACAATATCTAGGTAGCTGTGCATCTGTGAAATTTTTTTTCTGGCTGTATAGTTACACTTAGGAAAACTAAAACTTCAGTAAATTCATAGTGCAGCAAGTATTGTAGGGCTTAGGACTTTTTTTCCTTCTTATTGGATTTGAAAAGCTTTTACTACAGACGTGTCACAGAGACACTTTCAGTTCCACATAAATTGTTCTAGCAGCCGCTTTCCTGCTTTTACTTTAGAAAAGCACAAAATGCATTTGATATCAGAAAGGGTCAAAAGGTAAAAAGTACCAAAACCATTTTATTCAGACTCTTACATACCTAAGTTATTCTTGAAAATTTTTGTCTGAGGTTTCTGAATCTTGCCTTTTTATACTGATCTCTGTCAATCTAATAAAAGATACTGCTGCGCTTTGCAAACTTTGCTTTCATTAGTGTGTGTATGTATTTTTTTAGATAAGATTTACAGAACACACAAATCCCTCTACCACCTTCAACCTTCTTTCAAGATTCAGATAGCTGAGGGGATTTTGGTTAGACCTTAAAAATTGCCTTTGAGTGCAGATCAAATACAGAAATTCCTGCTCAGAAGATAAATATTTCACATGCCGATAACTCCAATCTGCTGTATTTTCAGAAAGTAATGAGAAATGTTTTGTGGGAGGATAGGAAGACAGCAATGTTCCATTGAGTCGGATAACTAGAAAACGATGCAAGGAAAAAAAATTTCTTTCACTGTTCTAGAACAAGTAATGGCCCGGTTTGTTTGTTAGGGGGGTTTTTTTGTTTGTTTGTTAGGGGGGTTTTTTTGTTTGTTTGTTAGGGGGGTTTTTTTGTTTGTTTGTTAGGGGGGTTTTTTTGTTTTGTTTGTTTTGGGGGGGGTCTTGTGGAGGGGGGATCGTGTGTGGGTGGGTGTTGTGGGGTTTTTTTTAACAAATAATTAAACAGTGGTATATTTCAGTGAAAAACATGGTAATGGTAGCCGTAAAATAAAAAGGTTGTTTTTTGTGCTGTCCTCATCCTAATGGCCAGGTCTTTATGCTCTACTGCTCTGTTTTCTATTATGCAGTAACTGTTACCAAATAAAAGTATGTTTGCTCAAGTGGCTTATCTGCCATTCCAGGTTTTTCACTTTTGGAGACTGAAAGGAGCCCCTTGTGATCAGACTGACTTGCTACAGATTATAAACTAGAAATTAACCCAGTGGTCAAGTCAAGTAGCTTATGATTTTGCTCAGCTGAAGAAATGAATACCCATTATAAGCCTAGCTCTTCAAATTCAAATGTACCTTGAATCTTTAAAATACACTTTTTCTTCCTATTTCATGTTCCAGATGGGGTGGGGTAAGGCATGACACAATGGATGGACCAGGGAGACTCAGACTTAAACTCCAAAACATGGCATGCTGAATATACCCAGTCTATTAATGCATCTTTGATAGCTGAGTAGAACAAATGATCTAATAATGTGAAAATACCTGTTTTTAACACTCCCAGTTTGACTGGTTTATTATCTTTTTACTCTGGTGAGTGCTACTGTATGTAGTGTCAGTTCTACCTCTGGACAGCACAGGTTCTCTGGTATGTCAGCAGTTCTCATTATCCTCCTTAGTTTTCATGTTGTGTAAGAGATGTGGTAGGTAGTGGATATCCCTACTATTATCTCAGCAATCAAGCCTGTTCAGGGAAGTGATAATTATGGAATATGTGATAGGTCTAGGGAATGTCATGACAGTTCCCAAGTGCAGCATTTGCATTATGAATTGAAGTTAATTAATAAATTTAGAATTAAAAAAATATTCTCCAAAAAGTTCATAATTTCACAAAATCTATGGAGAAAAGTGCTTGAAGACTTATCAACAACCACACTACTTAAAAATTTACATACATATCTTACTGAAAAGGTAAGTTCAAGTTACATTTAACATGCCAACAATGTTCAGATACTATAACAAGATTAGTCTTTGATACCATGTAGTGACTGTAAAATACTAACTATGATTCTAAATCAGTGTATCAACATAGGAGATATTATCATTTACAGGAAAATAAATAAACTTAAATCTATAGAGGTGTCTGGAGTACAGCTTTGGCTCACCAGACGCAGATAGGACATTCCTGAATTCTTTCTGATGAGTAGAAAAAAAGCAACAACATACGTAAATAAATAAAATCCTTAATTCTGAACAGGCTCCTAAATGTTAAAGTGTTTTCCAGCAAATGGTGATACACAAAGACTTTCTAACTTCTAAGGTTTTCAATTCTGTTGGCTGTTAGGATAACAAAGTGGTCTAATGGGTGCCATTTAAATGAGAGCAAAAAAAATGTTTGCTAGATTGAGTGACTTCCGCTGGTTTGGCCTCTGAACAGTTCTTCATCCAGTAAAGCATTTGTTAGTAGGTGTTCTGTACAAGGGATGGGGGAAAGTACTGAAACAATCTCCCTTTCTTACTAAGTTTCTTACTGCAGTACTTCACAATGGTAGAGAATTTGAGAGAGGCTGGGGCATTGTGCTGGAGAGTACATCACTTAATAATTAAATTTCTGTCCTTTTCTGTTTAACTATTTTTATTTGTATTACTTGAGCAGCATTGGGAAAGATTTGCCCCTGAGGTAAAGAAAAAAAATAAATCAAACTCTAACCATGACATGATGTCCAAACTGATAGGCAGGCATAACACCATCTGCTACTTGTTCTCTAGCCCTGTACCTCCCTGCACGTAGTGGTGTAAGGCAATTTGTAGAAGAAACGTCACAAAAGACTAACATCATTCTTTTGTTTCACAGCAAACTGCCAACTAGAAATAGCCTAATTGGCTGGGCATATGGCAGGGAGTCATGTTCTAATGAACACATAGCTCAGAAATCTGAAGAGGAGTGGACGTGTATGCGCTGTACCCTAATAAACAAGCCTTCTGCTGAAATTTGTGATGCCTGTTTGACTTCGAGGCCTGAAGGTATGAAAGGTTGTCTGGAACATCTACTAGGAAAGGGAAGATGATTGTAGTTTTGATGCAGTTTTTGGAACTATGGAACTGTAGAAGTGTGTCATTGTGAATCATATTTATATAACATTAGCTAACTTAAAGTCAGATTTTGGGGACAACTTAAGCAGACAACCATGAAAACTCTCTTGTCTTAAACCCTAAAAGTTTCTTGTCTCCCAACTTTGTGTACAAGTAGGATTCTACAGAAAAGCCTCCGCAGTGGCCCTTGGTTTTTACTGGGGCAAGGAGTGAGACAAAACAGCATTGTTTCAACTCTTTAAAATCCTTAGAAGCTTGCAGCATATGTCTGATATAGAAATGACCAGGGTGCAGAAAAGTAATTATCATTCTCTCCTGTGAACAAAAGCAGTATGTTTTGGTACCCTTTCCAAAGCATGTGTGATTTCTCAGGAGCCAGGTTTTTTCCTCTGAGTTCAGAGTGAGGATGATTCTGGACTTCCTATCTAAATTTGTTGGTTTTCTTACTGGAGTTTTTAATGCTGCAATCTAGACTCAAACTAATACTCCACTTACTGTGTAGTGAATTCTTCAGTGAAGTGGTTGAAATCTACATACTGCAACTTATTTTATTTCTCTAGCTCCAGTGCTGCAACAATGAAAGAAAAGATAAGCAATATACAGTCTTTTTGTGTCTGAGAAGAATGGATGTTTTTATATAGGCTCCAGGACCTATTGCTAAAAATTCACTGAATTTAACTATATGACTCATATAGTATACATGCTGAAATCAGAATTAAAAATCACATTTCCATAGCTTTAATGGTGCTTTGAGCTATACCCTCAAATTCCCAGCCCCCTTGAAGAAGTGTTTTTATGGTACTGATCTTGGTTCTTATAAGTTTCAATGGTTTTTTTGAAGTATTGCTACATTCTAGTTATCCTTTTATGAAGGGAGTGATGTGTGTGAAACTCTTATCTTACACTAGCTGAAGTCCCTTTCTTCAGACCAGGAATCAATAAAAGTATTTCTTTGTGCCTCACATCACACTTGTTGCCAGAAGTGGCTAATCTAGTATAATTCTCCTGCAAATCATCACCAGAAATCTGAAAGTTTTAATCTGTCCACAGACTGAGATTTGCAAACTAACATTTGTCCTGGAATTAATACTGTTAGCTGGACCTTAAAATATATAATGGCATGTGCACAAATGCTTTATTTTAAGCTTTGTAACAAAATCCTGTTCCTTCTCCTGTATTTCTAGGTTTTATTTGTTTAGCTATATGCCATTACTGAAAACAGGCCTGGAATTTGAAGATGTGTTAGACTTGGTGGAATACTGTTACAAAAATTAAAAAAACAAAAAATGAGTGGGATCTGAGATCTATCTTAAACATAGTTTTGCTTACCTCTCTCTTTTCAGACTTTAAGATTCATTGCCTTCTCACTTTGCTCTTTTTTTCTTTTGTTTCTGAAATTAACTACCGTCAGCAGAAACGTTTAAATTATTGAGGACAGAATACTTGGCAAAGTTAGCTGCTGGCTATACAGTTGAAATAATTCTGTCTGTAGACAGAGATAACTATTTACCATTACATCTCAGTTTCTTTTCTTCTTTGCTAAGTACAAGGCCAAGCTCCTATTCTTTCTTAAACAAATTTGATTGTGTTGGAACCAGTATATTCTGTGCAGCTGTGGCAAAATGGAAGGAGCCTAGAAGCAAGTATTATTGAGAGTAAACTGTACGGATTCTTATTTTGTTTGTGTGAGAAAGCCTTTGGAGAGTGTGCCCTTGTGCGTGCCCTATCTACCCATTTTTTGTCTGCTTAATTCCCTCTTCTTTGAATGGAAGGAAGATGTAGGAGGGAGACACTGGAGATGGTAGAAAAGAAAGGACTCTGCTCTTGAACACTATGACTTCACAGCTACCTAACAAAAAGTGCACATAGGGACCCCATAGAGTTTTTCTTTTTACCCTTTTCTCAGGAAAGATTACCTACAGACTGATTTATTAAAGTGGCATTAGTAAATTATACCCACTCTTCTGAAATTATATTGCCCACTAGGCAGGCCTCTGATTCTGTGAAAAAACATACTGTTGTTCATGTCAGGAAATAAATGCAAAGTAAATGTCAGAGCTGCTTACTTCTGAAGACTCTTACAGTAAGGGATCAGTAAGTCTGGATGTGCACAATGTTTGGGAAGGATGTGAACCCTGAAAGCACCAGAAAACTCAACAAATGAATATTCTTTTTTGTGCCAATAGTAAAACAAAACTAAAAATGGATAACGTATTGCTGCTGGAGGTACCATACCCTGCCATCTCCCAGTGCTGGGATTACAAAAGGTTATTTTGAAAAAAATAAATATTTTAATGCCTGTATTTGGGCCAAATTAAATTTTGTATGGTTAATTCTTAAATAGCTTTCATTTACAGAGAACTATTCACATCTGGTCCTATTCAAGCAATAGTAATGTTATCTTTTGATATGTTGTATGTGACTCAAAAGTGCATGAGATGTTTTATTGTAAGAAATTTGGTACTATATCTAATCTGTGACAGGTTTTGGGTTCTTCCAAGGTGGTATGGTAAATTTACTCTTTCACTCCCTGTATGATGACTTAATACAGACTAGAAATATGATATATTTCTCTATACAGATGGATTATAACCAATAACTTATTTTTCCTTAGTTCCAAAGACAGAGAATGTTGAAGATTCTGCACCCTTTAACAGAAACTTACTGAAGTACCCTTGTAATGATTTCAGAAAACCAAGTACAGAAATAAAAATCAATAGGAAAGCTGCATTTGGAACTACAACTCTTGTCTTAACAGATCTTGGTAACAAAGCTGTTTTAAGAAATGATACCCAAATATCCAATGGACGCTCTCAGCATGTTGCTCCAAAAAACAATTGCAATCAAGTCCAAAACAATGTCTATCAGTCAGAGGGAAGCACAGACAAGGATTGCTCAGCACATGTAACTGCCATGGCTTCGTCCTCCTGTCAGCAACCTCTCTCTTTTGAACACATACAGAAGAAACAGAAAACTGGTCATCTACCTTCTGTTCACCAATATAATACAGCAATCAGGTATGTATTCTGAAATGTAAACAAGTCTTTTTATAATCCCATAAACCACCTTTATCCTTGAAGATTAATGGAATACTGTGCTGTTGGGTTCAGACATTGTCGCCTTTGGATTTCTGCCAGAGGTAACTTATTCTTGGGTAACTAAAATTACACTCAGATTTCAAAAACCCTGAATGACCTAGGCTGTCACTGGAAAAGTCCTGATTTTGGCATCTGGCCAGTACTGCTGTTAATTAAACAGCTGTTCATAGTTCAGCTATTCCCATGGAATAGAACAGTATAGCTCTAATAGGTCAATTAGCACAGTTCTACTTAAGGAGTTGTCTGATCTTAGCACTGTAGTTGCTATCTGCTTAGATCTTGAAGGCATTGTGAAAGATGACAGAAGGAAACTAGCTGAATGAATATATTCTAATTAAAGTCAACTAGCAGTTTTCAACATTCTTTCATGATATGAAGCTTTGTACAGGTGCTTTGAACCTCTTATCATTATTTTCTTAACTTTTTTCCCCATCCTGTATGTAACTACTTCAGTGCTTCAGTCATCCTGAATTTTTATTTACATAGCCCTATTCAGACACATCTATTGCCTAGTTAGGAGAAATGTGAGAAACTATTAGGGTTGTCAAGAAAAAGTTGGGCAGACATACACAACAGTAATGGGGAGTGCAAGGTAGGTGTCACAGGCTGTATGAAACATACTTTCTATTTAGTCTCTCAGTAGAGAAGGACAGAGAACCGAGAGTGTAGGCAGGATAAATGAGGATACAGAGGAATGCAAAGAAGCAATGAGACAGTATCAATCACAGTAACAGGTAGATACAGTAAGTCATCAACCTAAACATTTAAAACAACCCCACAAACCAACAAAAACCAAACAGACACTTTGTAACAAAAAACAACAACAAAAAATTTTTTTCTTTTGTTTTAATGAAGTGTTGGAAGAATACTGCTGATGTCTGCAGGACTGTAATCTTGTAGACACAAAAGAGAACATAAAATTCCTAAGCTGGTAACTTAACAAGAATGAATTAATCTTCTTTTTTTTTCCCACTGTGGTTTCATCATTGCTTTTCTGCTCTATAAATATATTAAAGATACTTTTCAGGACATTAGTCTTTTTCATGTTACCATTTTTAAATAAAGCCTTGTATATGTCCTTTAGATAATCTCTGACTATCTTAATCATGAGGAAGAAAGAAAGAAACTTTCTCATTCAGAGAACACAGTTCCACCCCCTCAGCTGGATTGATTCTTGTCCAAATATGATTTGGAGTGTTACTGTAACTTTTTACTAAAAGAAGGGGAGACACTTTCCTATGAAGCATACAAATACCTCCGACCTGGACTGATTACTTGGTCTTTTTCCCACTGAGAGCAGAATACTCTTTTAGTCTATGTTGGAATTTGGGATGGGCAGTATAAAGCGGTGGTAATATTTTTGTTTTGCAGATTAATTTAAGAGTACTTTGAAATAATTTTAAATGTGGGCTAATGCTGAGGAAACTGATATAATACCTGCAAGAACAGCACAGTCTTGTCTATTGACTACTAGCAATCATTCAGCTTTTAAGGGTGACTTAGAGGAGTAAGTTCTCTGGCTGTCACTGTAGAAGTACACAGAGTGAGCTATTGTAATGTTGGGAGAGAGTTCTTTGGCTGTGGTGTTGGTAATTCCTTTGACATTATGCAGGAGTCATTTTGTAACCTGTCATTACAGCAAACCTCAAGCTAATGTGACAGATGATACTCGTATGTTAAGCATGGGTCGTCCTCATTGCACTAAACACAACCGTCTCTGCAGCCTCAGAGTTGTGACAAAGGATGGAGAAAACAAGGGCAGGCAATTTTATACTTGTCCCCTACCCAGAGAAACTCGGTGTGACTACTTTCATGTATGTATAAGACTTTAGGGCCTGTTTTCTAATAAGTACTTGTTCCTGCAGCCTCCTTGCCCCAGTAATCTGTAATTATGGACAGATGTGATCCATTTAAGTTTCATGTAATTTTAAATACTTTAGCATACTGAAGTGAAACTAAGAGCATAATAGTGGTTATAAACTTAGTTTTAGTTACTTCTCTTACTGCATGTGCAAGTGCTCTTAATCTGCTTCTGTGTGATGTAACACAGATGCATAGCAGAAATGCTGGTTTGAAGGGATTTGTACAAGTCATTTAGTTCAGTCTCTTGCTTGAAGGAGGGCTATGCCAGACTCCTAGATCTAGACATCAGCCATATTTCTGCCTAGCCAAAAGCCTGAAAACCTCCCAAGGATGAAGATTCTGTAATCTGTCTGGGCAACTGCTCCTACTGCTGCACCAATACCAACCCAATCTTCCTAGGTGCAACTGGTGGCCGTTGCTTCTTGCTATGAATGTTAATGAACCACCAGGTAGTTAACAGATAAACGCAAGACAGTAATGACTAATGACTATAATGCCTTAATTTGAAGAAAACTGTGTTAACATCAATTAAAGTTACACCAGTTTAAGTGCATCCAATTGCAATTAATGTTAAAAATCTAAAATCAGTGATCACAGAAGAAATCGAACTGTCTTAACTCCTAGGAAGAGTTTCTGCTAGGGTTTCCCCTGTAGATCTGTTTCTATTGCCAGTTTTAAAGTAAGGAATTCATAGCCATCATATATGCTAAAACTGTGCCTAAAACCTGTTTCTTTTGGCAGTGGGCTGACTTGAATTTTCCATTCTGTAACCATGGAAAGCGATGTGTTATGAAGACTGTGCTGAAGATTGGTCCCAATAATGGAAAAAAATTTTTTGTGTGCCGTCTTGGGAAGGAAAAACAATGCGGCTTTTTCCAATGGGTAGAAAATGGGCCAGGTGTGCAGGTTGTTCCTTGATGTTGATGTTCTAGTTTTCTGCTCCTCAGGATGTCTTAAATGCACACAACTTTCCTAGTAATTTGTCTTGTTTTTGTTTTGTCTTTTTACCTGTTCACTGGCTAATTAGTTCAAACAACATAACTGGAAATTTGGAAAGAGTAATTTTACATAGTCCTATGAAAATCAAACACTATTTGTATGCTGCATACTAGTTTGAAATAAACATCTAGTTTGCAGTCTATTGCAACATACTGTTATACTGCTAATTAGATTAGATTTATAGAATGGATAACTTAATCTAAATTATTATTTTAAATTGGTAGACTTTTTCATAAATGTAAACATAAATGTATTTAATAAAAGTGAATAAAAAGTCAATATACTTTAATACTATTTCATGCTTTATTTCCTCAGAGCTTAAAATGAAACAGCAAGGGACTGCACACTTTGAATGTTACCATAATTGAATGTGTGACCTTGCTTAAATTTGAAAATTGAAGACAAGATCTGCTCTAAAATGAACAACGTGACTCAGCAGTTTGTTGGGGGGTTTTTGTTTGTTTTTTTTAACAGCTGTACTTCATTGTTTACCAGTAAGTTAAATTAGGAAATTCAAAATTCTATATATTTTCTGATTGTGCATGAAGTTGCAATAAAACAGGTTAAGAATTCTAAGCATTTAAGTCTCTAAAGATGCTTCAGAATGGCTGCATCACTGACTGATATCATCACCTTTTTGGACAAACAGTTGTTTCAGGAAATAGACAGTTAGCTCAAATAAATTCAGGCAAGAGATGTCATCTAGCAGGTAAAATGTTTGAAAGGAATCCTGAAATGTATAAAACCAATTTAAGAAGTTTAAACAGGAACTAAGGCAGGAGCCACAGGGCAAGGTATGGGTACTGAAGGAAAGTAATATGAAATTTTTTTTTATGGAGAAATGTTTATTTCATAATCTGATTTCTAGTTTTGAAGTGTTGTTTACTGCCTAACACTCAAACAATTTTTGGATTAGGCACCTTTTCCCTAAACCTCATGAAAGTAGGGTATGCTAATATCAAGGAGTACTTAATTGCTTTTTTACATTGCTAAGGCTATTAAGCTACACATTAATTTAAGAAGATTGTAAATTATTTAACTCTAGTCTCATATCTCCCCTGTGAATACTACCCATTTAAGCTATAAACTTCAAAGGTTTGTAGAGTGTGTTCTCTTGGGCATCTATTTTGAAGGACTGATATATTTATATCAGCCTAAATTTGCTTACAATATATTCTGGCTGTATATTATCACAAGGTGAGAAAAGGCAGAAATTCAAATAACAAAGGGCAAGGATACCCTGAGCTCATCACAGTGAACTAACACATGGAGGAATCTGACAGGTTTGCACTCCAGTGAAGTAACAGACTAAGCAAGAGACAGTGAATTCTAATTCACCAGCTGCCTCTGCATAACCTACTGCTTTTGCAAACACTGCTTTTAAAATTTTACTTTTTTTTTCTCCTCTTCCTTTTGGAGTGGACAGCACTAAGTAACTTGTTTAAAAAGCTGTGACTGATAGCTAGTTAATAAAGGGTTTTGATTACAAAAAGAAAAGCTTGCAAGAAGATCCCCCTCTCAACCTTTCAAAAAGAATCTGCAACCAAGGCTGCAAAACAGTAGACAGTGCTTGAAAGGATCTCTTGTGTTTGCTCAAGACAAAAGTCCTGATTTTCAGCTTTTGTCCTAATAGTTTACAAATGTGTTCATTTTTTCACACTGATTCATCTATTACAGTGCAATTGCTGGAATACACTTATTTCAGATTTGTGTCTGGCTTACACGTTTTGTGTTGGCTTGTGTTGTATAAAATCAACTGCATAGGCTAAAGAGAACAACAAAACCTAAGTTAAAAGAGGGAACTGGCTATCCTGAATACTTTGTTATTTGTATTCCTTATGAATGCCCATATAAATAGCTTTTTTAAAAAATAGAGCCCTTTTTGAGGGCCTTAGCTTTCTGACATAGAGTTGTAACTTCAACCAGGACCCACACAGAGCTAAGAGAAATGGGATGTCTTGCTAGTGTGTACAGGAGGCTGTTAGGACTGACAGGCTCACATAAGCTACTTCACACATAAGCTACTGTGTTCTGAGTGAGGTGGTGATGGCAGTCCTGTAGTAACAAGGAGTCTTCCAGTAAAGCTGGCTTCTAACTATTAAAATTCTTAGAGAATTTCTTTAGGCATTAACATTATGAAGTGATAGCATGATTGATAGCATGATTCATAGCATAAACTGGTCATTAACCTTACACAGAAAACACTCTTTCTGTTTTTATATACCCCGAAGCTAACATCATAAAGCTCTCTGAACTCAGCTGAGATGCTATGTAAAACGGGTTTTACAGGATCAAGTCAAGGTCACAAGTTGTGAAGTAAAAATTTTAAACCTAGAGAATGCTAATGCCATACCCAGTTTCTGCTTTATGGTAGCACTTTAGTTACTATTACAGTTTAAGTAAGCTTAGGCAGAGTGTATCTTTTACTTTGAAAGTAACATTTATTTTCCAATTTGTGACATTCAGGTTAGAATCAACAGATTTTATGCCTGCTTTCATGCCTTTATACTTCTATAAACAGGTATTTGTTAAAGACAGACATGCCTTTTTCTTAATCTATACATACACAACTAGAATTTGATGGCAATACAAATTCAGCAAATAATAGATTGAGGGCTGAAGCAGTGATCTTATATTAGTAACTCAGTGAGGGAGAAATAAATCTACACTGAAAATATGCACTCAAATTTTGAAACTTGATTATGTCACAGCTGTTACTACAGACCTTTACAAGTATACGTATACAACTAATTTGCATCTGCCTTCATCTGTAAAATGGTGCTTGTTCTTGTTTGGTTTTCTGCAATGGAAAACATAAATAAGAGTGTTTTAGCTTGATGGGGGAAGGGGACTTGCAAAGAAGTGGAAGATGCCATCCTTTCCTTAATATCTGTAGGAATGTTCATTATTAATGAACCCTAACCCTAAGCATCTTTCATATGGAATCAAAAGATATTGCAAAGTCTTTCATGGACTTCACAGCAACTGTAGGCCCTCTTTCTCACAGAAAAAAAATTTAGACAATTTAAAACTTTTCAACATCTTGTACCTTTCTGTACTGTGCAATTTAACTTGCTGTCAGCTACACTTGTATTGACAGTTGCTGATGACAGCCAGAGTTCAGCATCTAGTGTAACTTAATATGCTGCATGTCTGTCTTTATTCTTCTAATGCTTGAAAGGTTATTATGTCCAAGTTTTACTTGAATATTCAAAATATACTTTCAAAATCCATTTAGAAAAGTGTGGAAATGCGCTATGCTTTATTTCAGTGGAACAACACAATAAATCCAGTCTAAGGAGAGAATCCAATGATAAAATTCTTTTCCAGATATAAGCTTATTAAAAACGCAACAAGTACACTTATGGGTGAGTAGAATTCAGAGTGTACACAGTATTGTCTAAACATAGTCAGTGCTTCAGCTATTCAACTTACTGAATTGCCATTCCTATACAAAGTGCAGGTCCCTGCAGTTTTGGATGGTTTATGATTTTTGTTATGAAATCAACTTCAAGCAACATGACTGTCTTCTAGCTATTCATCATGTTGTGTTCATACTGTGAAAAGATCCTAACCCTTGGCTTCTTTTGATACTAAGGTTTTAGGTGAGACCTTAACAGAGAGTTGGCGGAGTAGAGACCTCTCGAGGCACTAATGAGTGGCAGAGCCCAGCTTAAAGATAGGATGAAATTGTGTAGTTTAGTTAGGAACACCGAAGGGAAAAGTGAAGGAAGAGTTCCTCTGTTTTGGCAGAAGGCAGCCTATTCGACTGGTTTGGCTACAGATAGAGCTGTAACCTAGGATCTTCCATCAGATATCATATATCTATGCGGTCTTTCATACCAGCCTGTATTATCTCCATCTCTATTTTAAATCAACTAACCCTATGAACTGCAATCCATATGTTCTGTGCTCAGATTATACAGGTTTAGATCTCAGATTATGAATAAATCCAACTGGCACATTTCACTAGATTAAAAATTTGGCTATGCATAAATTTTGCTGATATGTCTGTGGCTCCAGGCTGATTCTAGCCGGCTCCAAACATACATTACTTGCAGGGGGGTTTACCATAGCAGCTTAAGCATCACATCTTTGCATAAGAACATGTCTGTATTCCACTACTTTTTATGCATATTTCTTCAAAAATCTGCATATACATCCTGCACTAGGCAGCAACTTGAATAGGAGTTGCCTTCACACTTTGATCATAGGCTCCAGGAAGACAGATGTATTGTTTCCTATAAATGAAAAGTGTATTTCTACATGTTGCACTTTTGACAGAATTATATTCTTCAGGGGGATCTATTCATGTATCTTTAAATCTAGACAGGATTACAGTAATCATCTGGCCTACCCCTTCTGCAGAAACCTCATGGATTTATGATGCTCCTTTAATCAGTTTAAATGTATTAATGCCCACTCATCTTCTTCCAGATGCACATAATCTAGAAATTCTTGGTGGCTATTTCCTTCAAACATTAACTTCTACTTGATCATAATGACAGTGACAGACAGGAATTAGAAGTCAAAAAAGGTACATAATTACATCAGAAAAAGGTTTTCCTTTTTTAGTTGAAATGTATTAAACATGTAGACTGACATTGTCTCCTAAAGGTTTTTGGATCTCCACAGAGACCACTACTGACAAAGATCAGGTGATCAAAGCAAGCTGTAACTGTTAAAAGTATCACTCTACACCCTGAGTTTGCCTTGTTTGCCCATAACAATGCAGAATGAACCTTAAGCGTAAAAGAAATTCTATACTCTTGCCATAAAACTATTCAGGTACACAGATACTATAGTTAACTGCAGAAGTTTCAGCTATTTATATTTTGGTAATTATAACTTGCTTCGATAAACTATAACAGGAATTATGTAGTTATGGGTTAAAATAGAAGGAGGAAAGTAGTTATGGGACAAAACATAACGTGGAAGTCAGGTAGGGAGAAATAAAACTCTGAAACTGTAGCATGCACAAAAGGAGGCAAAATACCCCAAGCCACAACAAACGAACAAACCAAAAAAAAGTGGTTTGGTTATTAACCCAAAACTTTATTTAGCAAATCCCAGTTCATCATCTAATCCCAGATCATCACTATGTGATTCTAGTTTGAATGTAATAAATTAGGTACTGCACTATTGAACTCAGCCCCTGATAACAATAATCAACTGCAATTCAAATGTTTCTTTTCACTTCACTGTTCTACACAATCTAGGCTTAAGTGTTACCTAGCAGACATTAATTTCAAATTCAGTTTAAAGCCTCTGATTTGTTGCAGAAGATGGATTTATTTTTAATTTATTATTATATCAACACATGAAGAGGTTGAAAAAATTCAAGCACTTGACCTATCTTGCATATATCCATTTAGTTCTATCTGTTGTGAAGTCTCTTCAAAATAACAGAGTATGGAGGATTGACAGCTTCGATGGTAATAAATACTGGAAAAGGCCATTCCTGAGATAGCACTATTAAACAAGCCACGCTCAGCTATTTTGTCAAAAATACTAGTCATTGTGTTAATTACAAGGTTTCAGGCGACAATCAGCTTGCAGGCTCCGCTGATTGAGATGAATCTTTTAATGATAGCTTAGATGATTATATGCAGTCTATATTTACAGATTGCTTAGGCTGCTTGATTGAAGAAATTACTGATGAAAAACTTGTAACTGAGGTTGGGATTGTTTCCTAGGAACAAGAAGGATCTTCAGCGCTCAGCTACTCCTGTGGCAGTACTGCAGGCTCAGCCACCAACTGGCAGCAGGCTGCAGTCTGCTCATGGGTCAAGAACCATTCATGCTAGCTGTTAAGTGCTCAAAGAGCTCAACTGCACTAACTTTGAAAATGAAAGGTACACTCAACTAATTCCCACTGTATTTAAAATCAAATGTATTGAGAATTTTTATCTTGCTTTATTTAAAGCAGCTAAATAGAGAACACTGTTCACATCCACTGAAAATACTGTTTTCTACATGTTGTAAATAGCAAAAAGCTTTTGCATTGGAAGCAGTAAGGTTAACAGGAATGACCTGCAAACATCGTTTATGTCCACTTACACCCAACTTTTGCCATGATGATAAATAAAATAATGATAACTTATTCTGTAACTTCTTCATGGGCCTGCCAGCTGCCTCTAACTGTTCTCTGACACATGAACAATTCAAGCAATTTTGGGGGTTTTTTATATATACATTTCTTTTTGAACTGGTAAGAGGCGAAACTATACTTTTTCGGGAAGTTTTGGAAGACCCCAAATAAGGTTTAAGGCAGTCAAGATTCAGGAAAATATTTATTCAGATTGCAGAAGAAAACAATTCCCACTTATTCCTTGCAATAAGAATTAATGAATATAGCTCTTATAGTTATAATACCATGAAACATCTCATGTGCTTGGCCATATGATTAACATACATGGTATTTACAATCTCTCACCTAAACCAGTGCGCAGTCCATCCGCTTTTCTCTTCAGGCTATAACACTGCTTTATCAGGTAGCACACTCTGAAGCATCACATCTGAACACAGGTCCTGGTAAACCCTTTAGGTAAGGCTAAAGTAAATATTCCTGAACATAAAGATTTATTGTTCACTAATTAATTACTCAAATTACAATGATATCTGTTAAATTGTTCTCCTATGCGTAGGCTACTAATATTGCCAAAACTTCATCAAAAACATTATAAAAGGAAGAGATTTGTAATGTCCTCCACACAGGAGATGGCAGGCCTGAAACTGGGTTTGCATAAAGGGAAAGGTGGTGCCTGGTGTGGCAACCTCATGTATTTGATTGGAGAATAAAGCCTATCGAATTGCATTGCATAGGTATGAGAGAATGCCTAGCTTGTAACTCTGCGGTGCTTCAGCATGAGATAGGTACATTTTTAGTCATTCACTACTAAGTCATGTGCCTTTATAACATCCTTGAGAAAAGACACTTACTATTATGGAAATTAAATAGTTGGGAACTTAAGGAACCTCACCAATTGAAGATTCTTGATGTCAGAAATACACATTTATTCTTTACTTACCAGAAAATTGCCCTCAATGTCTCATTGTTAGTGAACTGCTCAGGAACCTAGCCCATTTTTTGAGCTCTGCTATTATTCAGATGCTTACCAGATGCAGTGTACTACCTGATCAGTACTGTCAGAGGAACAGACGTACGTCAGGATGTGTATCTCCATGGAATCTTACTTCTACCTTTCTAGAGAAGCAGATCTTCATGTGGTATCTTCCTCACCATCTCACATTTCTTATTGAAACTGTTTCACCTTGTCCAAATGAATTGCTATTTATCATAGGAGAATAAGGAGGAAAGATTCTTCAGCTTCAGTGTTCTAGGATCATCAGGCAGGTTACTATATATGTTTCACATATAATAGCACAGTCATTAGAACAAGCAAGTGCAACAAGCCACAGATGCACAAATTCACTCTAGCTCTCTGCTGAGCAGCATTCAGTGTGTCAGCATCCTTGTCGGATCACGCCCTGGGTTAGAAGAGTAAGAGAATGACTAGAGCTTGAAGGCCTGTTAGCTTCCTAACATCAGTTTATGCATCCCCACTAACAGAAACATGTACAGATGTGGGATACCTACAAAGTTAAAAAGCAGCACCTTATGTTGGTATTAGCAACTGGGTGGCTGTTACTCATGCTCTGAAAAAAATAAAAAAAGATTAGTTTTCAGCCAGACCAGCAAGCTGATCCATTTTGTGGAGCTGCATAATTACCAAAACCGATAGCATAACTGAAGAGAGAATGCGTACTTGGAGGATGTGGGTAGTACCACCCCTTTTGGGGCTGCAAAATCTTTATCCAGTTGAAACCATACTCTGGAGATGGACAAAGCTTAAAACACAACCTTGTCTTTAGCACTTCCCTATTAACGAATTGTTCTTTGCTCAGTGTAGTTACTGTGGATTTTATTACCACTGCTGTAACTACACGCCTAGAAACTCAATTCACAGGAATGAGGATGGCATTATATACACACGTGAGGACTTTGATGCATACTCCCCCAGCAAACAGCTGCAGTCAAATTGCCCTGGAGCTGTTACTGCTCTTTGATCAGTACTTATGAAACCTACAGCACAGCCAAGGGAGCTGGGTGCAGGCCTCTGCTATTCGCAGTACAAAGTGCAGATGGAGGTGAGAGAGGTTAGATCCCTGGATCTGGCATGAAGCTGTTTGGGTGAATGTATACGCTTTAGTCTGCCAGTCCTCATGCAGGCACAGTGACCTCCAGCAATGAGATATAGCGGGCACGGAGGAAGAGTAGCAGCAAAGCGATGTTACCCCCTAGAGACACATTTGGTGAGGCCAGCATTAAGCAGTAACAAAAATTGTCATAACTTGCTCAGAAGTGAGATCACAGGATTTTTCATGTTGACAGATTCATAAGAATCAGTAAAGACTGAACTTAAATAGTTTGTTAACACTGCAGCTACTCCAGCGTAATTTATTTTCTAACAGATTAGTCTTCAGTAACAACCAAACCAACAAAACACACTTGACTGCATATGAATTAGACCTATTTATAATACTTTTTACATTCATCCTTTTAATTCATAATGCTTTACTTCATCTATTACTATAAATCTGTCAGAAAAAAAATCTTAGATAAAAAATTGATTACACAAGAAAAGTAGGGAACTGTCAGTTCTATATTGCTCCTCAATGCTCAGAAAAAGTGCTGCAATAAAAATATTAATTTATGGGAAGTTTCAGTTTCTTTATACTTCTCTATGTATTAGCCTGTCAATGCAACCTTTATCCTCACAGATGATCTATGATAACTTGCCTTGGAATTTTTCTCATTAACAATTAATATCTAGGAGCAGTATTAAGCTAGCAGTTTCACCATTTCTATTTTCAAATAGCCTGTCATATTATATTTCATAAATAACCACATACACCATCAAGCATCTACTTACAAACAATAAGCATTCATGACCTGGATTAGTATAATCCTAAATCTGCAGTACTGCGATAGTGGGATCTACTGTGATACCGCTTCTCAATTTGAGTATCATCTCCTCTCTCAGCCCTCAAAAATGCAACTTCTGTAGTCAGCATTTAAATCACTAACTTGCTCTGATTTAATTCAGGACAATAGAGTATTATCTATTATTTTCTGTATTTACAAACACAAAAACCCCCTTAGGTCCCCACTCTTCCCCTCCCTCCCAAAAAAGTAGACAGTAGGCTTCTCAAACATCAAGAAAAATGACTAACTGGTTGAGGAATTATGCCACCTTTAAGAAGCCTTAACATCCAGAATATAGATCCTCCCCATCAAATACGACTTTGCAAAATAATAATACAAGATAGTCTACATCGCACATGAAGTAAACTTCAGAACTAAAATTAACCAACAGTTGAACCTGGATAGGTGTAGTCAGAATGTGTCAAGAAAGCTGTTCCAATGATAGAAGTCTGCTGACAGCAACAAGAAAGCAAATTAATATGGGAAAAACATCCATAAACCAAAAAACTATACATTTGAAGAAAGTATAAAGTACCATTAATGGCAGGAGAACAGGGAAAGAAGCCATCAGTATGGCTTCAGTGGTGGGAGGTAGGAAAGAGAGTGTGCCTATATACGGAAGAAGGCTTTAGACAGACCAGAAAGTAATTTAAAAATTGCTATAGTTTGTAGTGAGTATAAGCAATATATCTATCTGGTTTGGAGGTGATTTTGTGAAATTTTTGTGAAATTGCTTCAGCAGTATGCGATACTAACCCTTAGCAAAAGTCATCCTAAAATCTACTTTAAGCATCAGATGAAAAGGGGTGGGAAGGGGTGCAAGAGAATTTGGGTGACAAGTGAAAACAACTTGCCTAAAAACTTTTTATTCCACAAAGCTGAAGAGAATTTAATTTATCAACATCCTGTGCAACACAGAGAACCTATACAGCATTTTAAGTGAAATCTATGAGTAAAACTAATCTGGTAACATACCCTGTGGAAATTAACATGAAGACAAACATTCTTCAGGCTTTCACACAGTAAAACATTCAGATCCTAAAATCTGATGTGAAAGAAATTACTTAGTTTATGTTTCCCATTTCAGTTTTTCAATTACAAAGTGATCTAATATTATGGTTACTTGATAAAATATTATGAAGTACTACTGTAACATGTAAATGTCTATATATAAATATGTAATTTAATTTATTTTACAATAAATTAAGCAGTAGGAAAAAAATTTACAAAAATCTGTCAATGTTTGACAAAAAGTTCATCTGTAACTGAGACCACATACATTTGTGAATTCAAGTTACTAAACCTTCAACACAGAAGCATCGTAAACATTTTGATCTTGTAGCAATGAAAACAAAAAATTAAAACTGTGAAAGTCAGAGTATCACAGTGCATTTTTCCTGTTCAGCTACTCTGACATTCTACAAAGACTAAATGCTCTCTGCAAATGTTGTTGGAAGATCAGATTTAAGTAGACACTCTTTCATAAAAAGCCTTTCTCCTGTTGGGAGGATTAGGTTCTAGAATAGTGTCTGTCTGTATGCTTGTCTTGGAAAAGTAACAACTTCAGGCTCATCCCATCTTTACATACGAATATTCAAATAAAGCAAATATTATGGTTTGAGGGGGCACAGGTTAATTTTATGGTATCAATATGAGGACCTAGAGAGAGGGTATTAGGACCCTGAAGGATCTGGTGCACAGAACAGAGAGGGGTCACCATTCCCTCCCATTTCCTGCCACACCCTATAAAAGCCAAGATCACAGGAAGTCCACCCCCTTCCTGCTCCCCATTCTTCCTTGTTGCTTTGCTGGGCTTGGCATCTTGGAGAGAGGCTCCTGCTCTTCGTTAT
This sequence comes from Aegotheles bennettii, assembly GCA_013398125.1. Taxonomy (NCBI): domain Eukaryota; kingdom Metazoa; phylum Chordata; class Aves; order Caprimulgiformes; family Aegothelidae; genus Aegotheles; species Aegotheles bennettii. Next base: position 23,185 of record VZRW01013170.1, read on the forward strand.
CAGCTTGCCACATGCTCTGCAGGATTCAAATCCACCAGGTGCTGGGAAGGGCCTCGGACCCTTTTCCTGCATCGATTCTGCAGCTGCTCTTATCAGCAGTCACTGAGATTGGGTTTTGTATATATATTTTGTTCTTTCTCCCGCGTGTTCCAATCCCTTCCCCATTCCATTAAACCTGTTCTTGTTTTAACTTCCAACCTTTAAGTCTCTCTTCCTTATTCCCCTTTAATCTTCCCCTGGGAGGGTAGAAGGGAGTAATGGAGAGCAATTGTGTTCTCTGGGTTTTGGTCCACTCTGACCAGTAAACTGAGACACCAAGCCACTGGATTTCTTGCTAAGCTGAATTTCTTATTCCTTAGGATCTTTACATGACAAATGCTAAGAAAGCAGAAATCTAAAATGCAACCCAACTTCACAACTATGTTCAAGTGGCAGAGCTCACCGCTTTTTGTATTTTACACAACACCAGCAATCAAAATAATAACTTGGCAACAAACAGAATGAGAGCTGAAGTGTATTTTGAAGTCAGTCTGAAAAGGATGCAAAGGGTGAAAACAAGAAACTTCCTGTTCATCTAACACGTGAAAGTTTTTTCCATGCAGAGCTCTGAAATCACAATTTTTAACCAGAAACCCTGACTTTTACAGCACAATTGTTTCTGTAAAACTCTACCTGGGAAAAGTATAAACAAAAACTTTTCTTTCAAAGATTTTTCCCTATCATACCAGAAAACAAAATCACCAGTAACAGGAAATCCCTGAACAACTGGCACACTTGGAAGTTACTATTGTTTTTATTTCACAGACCACCACTCGTCAGTGTAAACATATCAGCTAATCACACCAAGAAAGCATTGTACCAGCACGTGTGTTTTACCTACATTGATTCCAACTGACAAGAAAAAAAAGAAGAGAATGAAAAACCAGCAAATATTGTTAAATGCACAAACATCTAAAAATGTTTACTGTCTGATGCAGCAGCTTAAACAATAACAAAACTAGCCATAAAATCCTGAGATTAACAGTTGTTAATGAGTTACTACAGTCATGCAATAACTAAACCCAAACAATAAACACCAAAAGAAAAATTTCTAACTTAAAAAGCAATCAGCATCACTGTTGTTTTTACCCTGTAAAGAGATAACAGATTCACTCCAGTTTATATAGTATTCCTTGTAGATTCCATCTGAAAGACCAACCTTGAATTCTCTTAAAATATGAATTATTCCTGATTGACGCATTTACAGATGAAAGGACATATTTAAGTGGTAGCCTACAAATGGTGAAATGACAGGCAAGTTTTATTCAGTAAGTGCATAGAAAACATTGTCAGGATTCATATAGATTGTTTTATTAAAGAACAATTCAGTGGCATGCAAAAACATGGCACAGTTGGCTTTATTAATCAGACCACTGAGCTAAGATTCTTTTTCTGTCTTCATTGGAGTAAATGATAATTTGGTAAGACGTTTTAGAAATAGAAAAAAGGAGGTTAGCTAAAGGCTAATGAACTTAAAACACAGTTGGACTTAAAAAAACCCTGCAACTTTACAAACAGGATTCTTTCAATTGTACCAATAACTGGCAAATACTCATATTCTGTGAAGATTTTTTCAGCATTTTGTAGTAAATGTTCAAGAGTAAAAACTTAAAAATACAAAATTCCTTGCCCTCAGAACAGGAGGATTTGGGTTTTTTTGCAATAACAGCAGAAACTGTCAAAGTTTTTGCTTACTTTTGGCAATGGTTTGTACTTGCAAAAAAGCTTTCGTAAAAAAGCTCGTGTCTGCTAAGCATAAGAATGGCACTACTACTAACAAACTTTAAAGAATTTTTTTTAATACAAAATACTAAGCAAATGATTTTTAAAATTCAGAATTCTGTCCATAACATCAAATGGCACATGTATAAATATTATAATTTAATATACTGTCAAATTAACAGTATGGTAAAATAGTTTACACAAACTAACATTTTCATTTTGATAACTAACTCAGTGTGACAAAACCACATGTATCATTACATACGTCTCATGGAGACAAGTTCACCTACAGATGAGCTGACTATGCATTAAGTTAGAACTGCAACTTCGTGACTTCAGGTACACTGTTATAGAGTACTCATGATCTTTCAGCATGGACACTCATAGCCTCTAGAGGAGTACACTAGGTAGCACAGAGGCACAAGAAAGCAAGCCATGGATGTTCCCCGCCTCTCCCAAAAATGAATCCTGGTGGATTCAGCTGCTGCAGTTTGAGACACTACCACTCATCTGCCAGTACTGAATCTTCTGTGTTCACAATCCACAACGCTATCTCCAAAGATTAATAAAATCCCAATGATTCTTACTATTTACACTTCATTGCCTGAGTTATCTTAAAATACAGCAGACATGGCAGAATGGTTGTAGGTAGGACAGGTAGAAAACTTATCTCAAACCACTGCAGATATATGCAGTAAGAGTTTCTTTGACCGAGGCTTGTTGTGGCCTACAGTGAACTCTGTACTATGAGATGATCTAAAGATCCAGTGACAGAAGTAGATCATCAAATAAATTACTTTGCTGAAGAAGTTCAACAGAGGGCCATTAGAGATGGCTATTCTCATTTGAACATTTTTTTTTCCAACTTTCAGATACCAACTCACAACGTAAGGCAACAAATCTTCTAAAGCACTCAGGCATCTAAACAACCTTACTTATAAATGATACATGAAGGTGTTCTTTTATTGCCCAATGATTTTATTCAAGTAGACAAAGAATAGTGTTTATGACAAGACGTGCTCATTTTACTTGCTCCCCACTTTTAATTTTTCCTAGCCCAAGTTCAGCAAAGATTCAATCAAATGATCAGCAAGACACCAAATTAAGAAAACTATCAAACAGATCTTCAAATACACCTATGGAACAATCCTTAAGATGCTGAAGTTCTATTAAAAATGAATTCTGGAATCTCTAGACACAGAAAGAGAAAGTGACAAATGCAGCTTCATCGTGCTCTAGGTGCGCAACTGCTCCTTTGCAGGGCTAGATGTGCTACAGGAAGGGGCAAGCACACCGCCTATTAATGACAAGGAAATCACTGTGATTGAGATTCATAACTTCAACTATAAAAAAAGGTGACAGGAAGATTTCCATCTGTCAACACATTGTTGGGAGTGAACTCCTTGAAGGCTTGTACTACTAGGGTGGTTTGGATGCCCCCTCTACTCAAACATTCTCAGCTATTGTGAAACAAGTTATAAAGGTCCACAAGGAGATCCTCCTTATCTCTTAACTAAAGCTTTGAAATCGCCTCCACTACTCTTTTGCCACCTTTCCTTGCTTTTCAGTATTTGCATGCAATTTTCTTTTCAGAAAAACTGGACTAAATCTTAGAGAGACAATTAAATATTCTCTAATTAAGTCTCATCTGTAAAGGCGGAGCCCCTCTCGCTCCCTGCCCTTTATTCCAGATTTCTGCCAAATATGCTTTTAAATGGCAAAGCGAACATTCAGTGTTTACTATTCATTACTTTAGGCTACTTAGTTCTTCTGAAAACAGACAGACTCTAAGAGCCATTAGACACTAGGTCTCTTTGCATGTCTATGACCACCTGTCCACTTCATGAGCTCTCTTTAAAAGTTTTGGGGTTTTTTTTCAGTGACAAAAGCTCTACTTTCCTGAAAAAGCAGGTGAAACTGGCATTACTTGGAAGTAAATAGATAACTCTGTGGTATTTAGAACCACAGTTTGACTGTCAGGTTTGAGAAAGTTTAAAAATTGAGTTGGAATGTAAGGTAATACCTACTAAATTCATGACTTAAGAGACCACAGTAGTGAGGAACATCAGTTTCAGCCATTTCACTTAGATGTACTTAGATTTTTAAACAGAGATGAATTGCCTATGCTACCTATGAAAGTGGCAGCACTAACTTTAATTCTGCAACTATATTCACTTCCCTCAGACTACATAGAGTCAGTTTTTTAAACCTTGCTCTATAGTATCCACCTACAGTCATTTAGAAATAAATTACCAAGTTAAGTACATTAGAAAACTACAGATTAAGCTTACCTGCACTACACAAAGCCATAATAAAGTAGAAGATACTAAAAACAGTGAAGTAGTAGCTGCATCATTAACATAACTTTGTACTTGTTCACGTGATTATGCAACAGTGGAAATAAACAATCATTTTAAAAAGTAACACCTGGGGCACCCTAGCACTTTCCTCCTCTAAATTTAGATGCTAAAAGGACAAAAAAAAATTTAAATGCAATCTACTACTTGCTCAGTTGGTTGACTTAGCAAAGGGCTAGAAACCATGAAGTGAAACTGAGTGAATCCTGGAATTTTATTACATGCAGCACCTAGAAAAGAAAGAAAGAAAAAAAAAATATAATTTCCTACATTTAGGATTAGTGTCTTTGTTATTGTACTTTATCATCTAAAGACCCAGTTATTAATTCTACTACAATGGTGTAATTATTCTTTTAGTATCTGTTTAACCCAAGACATCTTGAAAGTATTTAAGTAAAAATACAGTGCTAGTGACTGTTGTAGTGCAATTAATGCCTTTATAATACAATTCAAAACAGTAATGTAAGTTATGAAAATATCTCTCTCTTTCAATCCTGATCAACTTAATGAGTTCCTCCAACACTAATCTCTTAAACACAGAACTGTGGGAAATAAGAGATCAAAGAACAGCAATAAGCAGTCTAACTAGACAAGCCATGTTGATTAGCAAATTGTATTTCCTACTGATCTAAGAGTTCACTAATGAGATGCCTGGCACAATGACTGATCTTGGATTGCTTTGAAGCTACGCTGAACATTCACATTCTCTCTGCTTATGCCATATCTAGGGAAGGCATAAGCATTCTTTTTAAAACCTTTAAATTAATCATACACAATCCAGGAAAACACATGAAGGTTGTAAATATTTTTTATTTTTACTAAGACTTGCATAAATTTTGTGAAAGTCTAAGACATCAAAATACAGAGAAAAAATTAAAATATCTCAAGTCCACACTAGGACACAGTTGCCCTGCTAACCAGAATCTGATATTATGAATGGCCATCATGGCTGCAGCATTCACAGAATAATTAAAGACTTCTGCTTTAAAATCCACCTTCGGTTTTGTACTTCTGTGACCTAGTTAGGGTCAAAAGCTTTGTCTGTTAAGCTAAATACATACCATAACTTCCAGTTGTATTGGCACATATAACAGCACCAAAGAATTTTGGAACATACTTCTGGATTCTGGAAATAACTTTCTGACAGGCTACTGTTGGGTCTGTTCCCATCCTCATATACTCCACAGCTTGATAACTGAAAAAAACCAAAACCAACCCCACACCCAGACAGTTAGCCATACCCATGTTATGTTACGTATTCTAAAACACCACCAAAAGACCTTGATTTCCTTAACAAATGGAAAGATATGATAAATAATCTTTAGCCAAACTTCATATTGGCAATTACTACTCAAGTTCTACATGGAAAGTAACTAGAAAGAGGACTAAAACAGACTGCAAAATGTCATCTATACCATCTATTGTGCTAAGGCAGGATCAAGCCTGGGATAACTCTGGTCATTTGGTGTAGAAGAGGCTAAGCAACAGATCACTTAAAGTACTGCAATGAAGCATTTAAAAATTTAGTGGGTTTTATTTTTTTTCCACTGTACGATTAACATTGAAAATTACTACTAGTTTTCAAAAAGGCCAATGTCAAGATAATTTTTGAACAAAACTGACCTCTGATACTACATTACTGATAAATTATTGATTTCAGTAAGCATTAAAAATCTCTCAGAAAGAAACTTAAGTTTCTGAAAACATAAAAATCTATGCATTTTCTTCATTTCATGAGCATGAAGGTACAATATTTTGATCAAGACTCTGAGCCACTTCCAAATTTTTTGCAAGCAAATTAAAAAAAAATTACTCTAAATGCAAGTGTAATCAAAATGAACTTCTTTTGTATCTAGAGTATCATTAGAAAATGACTACATGGGCATTGCTTGAGATGAATCAATTGTATTTCCAAAATGTCCTCAGAGGCAAAAAAAAATACTTTTGTTGTTTTCTTTCAGAATCTGAAAATTAATAGACAATGCATAATATAACTAACAAGCAGACAACACTGGATGTTGTTTTGATGAAAGATGAATATACCAAGACCAACTCTTGTTACACCAAGAGTCATCTACAGATAGCATTAAACTATAGATCTTATCAGAGTACTGCAGAAGAGAACTTTCCTTGCATTTTGAGACTCCCTATTATCTTTGATTTATTCTAACAATTGAATAGGTTCAAGTTATCTAAAGACAACTATATGAATATAAAGCTGTATTTCCATTCTTCCCTTTACTCCCACTTCAGAAGCCAATAAGTCAGACTGTCTTTTTAATCAATTACTTCATTTGCTGAGTTCACATTTTGCTATAGAAATCTAACAAAGTCTACCCTAAGAACAAACCTTGGTAAGAAGCGCATCATGATGTCACCGTCCCCCGTAGCTGCAGCTCCTCCAGCTGTACTATCCGCATAGGATCCTGCTCCAGCTATTGGAGAATCTCCTACACGGCTGTAGTGAACAATGGAAAAAAAACCAACAAAAACTGGAAACTACAGAAAACTGTAATTTACTAATTCCAGTGGGATTGCATTAATGTAATAGCTCTTGGCCTGATATTGGCACACTTTTAACTTTGTCAACCTTACTGCCTCCAGCTGGGTTAGCATTAAATCCACAGGAGAACAAAACAGGTAAAGAGGTAACTCCACTGCAGTCAGAAGTTTTGCCTTAAAACTACCGATAAAAGTCATCTGTGATAACCTGACTGACCTGAGGCTTAAATCACCTCCTATGCACAGCTGTTATTATACTGACTATAGTTGGGGGCTGTAAGGTTTAGCCAGTGGGCAACAGTAAGCAGCTGGGGACATTAATATGTTCAATAACTCGTTGCTAAATCCAAAAGTTGTCTGACTTGGTTGACAGACAAGATTCTTAACTGGGCTAAAAAAACTCTCGAAGACAAAATACAAGCCTGGGGCTCTGATTCTATGTACAATTCCTTGGAGAATGTGAACTTCTCCAGAATGCTTATTTGTCTCTGGCCTTACAAGTTGTCTCACAACTGTGTCAGCTATTTGTGTCTCTGTATGGTGAATTAAGCAAGCTGAAAAACAAGCATTCTCTCAAACAATCACAAATCATCTTGCAACTGAATCAGTTTCTCAGTATTGAGACTTAAGGCAGTGCCCAGAAATAAGCAAGGCTATTTCATGATCATTGAAGTCTAAAACATGCAACCTTTAGATAAGCTTAATATAGGAAATAAGGTGGGGAAAAAAGCTTTTTTTTAAAAAAACAGAGATACTAACCCTGGAATTTTGTGGACTGCACCATTAGTGGATGTCCCAGAAGCAACAGTTCCGCTTCCACCGACTACAACCATACCTACAATTTTCAACAGGGATGAAACATGTTCAGAAACACTCCTAAGAAATTTATTAAATTGGCACTACAGTTATCGAACAGAACCACAATACCCAGACTATTCAAATTACTGATAACCTGAAATACAAAAAAGTCATACACTTAAAGAAAACAAGTCCTTTTAAAAACACATTTGGAAACTTTTGGGATGTATTAAAAGAGCTCAAAAAGAAATCTAAACCAGTGAATGCCACACTGTTCAGAGCCTGTATGTTACTGCTGCACAAGCAGCTACTGTCTCCTGATATACACCTATGTTAATCAGTAGAGAAAAAGTACCTGGTGTCACCATATCCTGCACCAGTACCATCAGAACAACAAAGTTTGGAAATTATAAATGGTGCTTGAGGGAGATGAAAAAGAAGTCAGAAGGATGAGCTTGAATTTGGTAGAAGGTGAAACACTGCTTACCAAAGTAACAAGAATTACGTGACAGGCAATTGAATGCGTGGATCAACCTATCCCTTGCTAATTTTGTGATGATAAGTAAGCCGCTGCCTTGTATTAGAGAAGCTTAGATTGACACTTGGAACAGGATTTGGGATCAGCTGCTTCTCTATAGAGCAAGACTTCACCTCTCTAATAGAGGGCAGGAATTACTGCTGGCATTAAACTCCAATACAAAATGACAGCCAAGAAGCAGAACTCAAAGAGCTGAATTCTGGTTCTCTGACCTCGCTAAGCAGTACCTCCCTCTCACAGAAAAGTTTCCGGACAAGAAGCTAAAAGCATAGAGGCAGTGGCTGTATGGCCACCATTAACCTCTGCAAAGAGACTGGAAGGGCACCAGTTCCTACCAACTTCCTAAATGCTTTTTCAGTTAAGACTCTTCTCAAAACATGTTGGTCAACATTTTATATATAAAACAACGGGGTGGGAGAACCTGAAATACAAATATAAGTGCCATCATTTACCACAAAACAGTTTAAGACTACTTAATGATACGTCAATTCCTGAATTGTATTTAGCAGATTCCACACTCATCCGGACAATCCACAGTTTCTGAGTTTTCTAGCACATACCGAAGACTCTATATCCCAGTAAAGAAAGCTACCTAGAAACTTAAGAATTCATTAGATTGCCTGACTTCTGTAGAACATAAGTTGGTTATTAGTAGGGTGGACTGGAACCAAAGAAAGATTCACACCGGAAACAGCTTGGTAATTCTTGGTATTGCAAATACTTTCAGGCAAAAAGTTCCAAATTGCTAAACCAAGAAAAATCCAGACTAAACCAAATACAAGTTTCAAGACTAGACAGTATAAAGCTTTGAAAAACATGAACCTGTAACTGCTCTAGTCTTTTGTCTGATCTGCTCATTAAACAGCTTAAAGGCTTAGCAATTAACAGTCCTCAATCAGTAAACTCCTAGAAGTTTTGGGGACTACTGCTGCTAATCCATTTTAAGCATAGTAGTTTCTGTAGAAATGTACTGATTTAGTCAAAAGCCAAAAGAAAAGAAAAAAAGAAAGCAAGCTTTGCTTTATAAGTTTAAGGACTGTTGGACAAACATAACTTTTGCTTGGCAACAGCTCATTTCTTCCACCACTGCAAAGCCTTTTAAGTTGGTCTGACAGCTAGAGGAGAGACTTGTCCTAAGTTAATCATGATAAAAATAATTATTTTTAATCTTTTATCAGTTTTCTAAGCATCCATAGCTGCCCAGCCCAAGCAATTACACCAAGGCTGAGGGCAATGAACAAATAGCTAAGGGCAAAAAATGAAGCAAGTGGCTGTGTGGCCAGTGCACTTGAAGAAAAAGCCCAAAATCAAATCCTACTTCTAGGCACTCCAGCCTAACACATAAACAACAGAATCTTGAAACCACTATAAATACGAAATAATGCCTATATGAAATACTTTTCTTTAAACTCAGTATGATTTAATCTGTAGGGGAAGGAGAAAAAATAAATCATCATCAGAGTTACCAAAAGTTGTTACCAATAGTATCATGATTGTGAACACTTCTTTGTGAGATGGTCTGTTCTTCTTTACAAACTACTTTTTCAGGCCGTTTGTATGGTCCACAGGATTTTGAAGAGTCTGGTACCACATTCTGCAAGTATTTTGTGATTTGCATGAATAATACATTATGCGTCATTACAGACAAATTTTAAAATACTACAGTCAATATCTATAATTTACTACACAGGTATCAGATTTCCAATACATTAATTATACAGCTGTTCTGAAATCCTGCAAGTTGTTTTCCTTTGAGAACAAATATTAACTTCTGGTATTATATGGTATATTGTTATATGGTTAAAAGTTTTTCCTACTAGACAGTTATGTTGTTAAAGATTAATTTAAAGATTCTCCTCTGCTCAACTGACTGGTAAAAAAAAAAGCAAAACCAAAAGCTCAAATCTCCAGCATAATGAAGAAAATTTTCAAGCTAAAAAAAGCAGATGAACTGAGCTTGTTTTACAAATGTCAAGACATTATTTTCAAGTCAGTATCATCGTCAAGATATTTTCCCAACTGAAAAACAGAGTATGTATTGAATTAAAAGATTGTGCAATGCAGCATTTCATATCCAAGAAACAATGTAGATAGTGTACAAACATGTAGGAATCTGCAACACCTGTTCCAACCCCGTAAAAAACCCCAAAACAACAAACCAAACTCACCACAATAGTCAAGTTTAATGGACAGCTGCACTAATTTGTTGTGTTCACAGGTCTGCATAATGCTTCTCTAACTATTTAAGGGTTTTAATTGTTACTGTAAAATCTCCTTTCAGAAATGTATACATGTAACAAAAAATACATGCACTATTGTTTTGTTTGAGAAGTGCTGTCCAAATTTAGAGCTAAAAAAAGAAAATAATTCCCACACCAAAGTGCTACAGCAGTGAGGTCAAAACCAGCAGGATCTAAGAAATAAGAGCTAGACACATACTCTTCCCGAGTCTATCAAATGCTTAGTAATTCCAAGTTTGTTTTATTCTTCACACATAAGGCACAGCTTCAATATAAGATGAAAGGAAGAGGCAATGCCGTATTACTGACTTTCTAAACTCCCCCCTTCATCACCACCACTGCACCATACCTTCCAGTAGTTTGGCTGACAGCTTCGATTAAGCCACTCTGAATACACCGAAAAAGATTTTTGGGTAGTTAAATCTTCATATGGAAACCCCATTCTTACAGCAAACAGGGAGGCTTGAAAAGCAGCAACAAAACAAGAAACATTAATTTATTCACATTTTTATATATTTTATTATAATGCATTCATGCAATGTTATCTAGGAATCAGTAAGTCCTACATTCTCTATGGAAATAACAAGTATTTCTTCAGGGAACAGTACCAGCCATTATAACGATGTACAACTGCAGTAACTCTCCCTTCACTGGCAATATCAAATTTCCTCAGTTCACTATAACTATGTTAACACAGGTAAATTTTGTACGTGTTAACCTGATCAAGGTGAGGAAATTGATGATGCCTTCTACAGGCAACTGACAGCAACCTCACAATTACAGGCCCTGGTCCTCATGGGGGATTTTAACTACCCAGACATTTGCTGGAAGACCCACTCAGCCAGCCATTCTCAGTCCAGAAGATTCCTCCAATGCATTGATGGTAGCTTCTTGATGCAAATGGTGGACAAACCAACTAGGAGAGGAGCTCTGCTGCATCTCATACTCACCAACAAGAAGGGTCTAGTTGAAGAGGTGACAGTCGAGGGCAGCCTTGGCTGCAGTGACCACGAGATGGTTGAATACAGGATCTTGTGTGGTAGGAACAGAGAATCTAGTAGGACCTCAACCGTGGACTTCAGCAGGGCCAACTTTGGCCTCTTCAAGCACTTCCTAGTGGAGATCTCATGGGACAGGGTACTAGGAGCCCAAGGTAAAGGAGCCCAAGATAGTTGGTCAACATTCAAGGACCACTGCTTCCAAGCCCAGGATCAGAGCGTCCAAATGGGTATGAAATAAAGAAAGGGAGCCAGAAGACCTGCATGGTTAAATAAGGAACTGCTGGGCAAACTCAAGAGGAAGAAGAGAGTATACAGATCATGGAAGGAGGGGCTGGCCACTTGGGAGGAATCTAAGACCATTGTCAGAGGATGTAGGGTGACAACTAGGAAAGCTAAGGCCTCCTTGGAATTAAACCTTGCAAGTGAGGTCAAGGACAAGAAAAAAGGGCTTCTTCAAATACATTGGAGACGAAATGAACACCAGANTGAACACCAGAGGCAATGTCGGCCCGCTGCTAAAAGAGGTGGGTGCCCT
>VZRW01013172.1:0-44101 GCA_013398125.1 Aegotheles bennettii
GGCTGCCCTCCCAGCAGCGCCGGGGCCCTGCAGAGGCGCTGGCAGGGGTCTATGCAGCCCCTCTCCCCGCCGGGGCTGAGCAGCCCGGAGCAGCAGTGCCCCACTGGAGCTCCCGGGGCTCCGCACACCTCTCCCGCCTGGCCCGCCGGGTTACGAGATGCAGAACTCGGCTCCGCACGGGCGGCCGCAGAAGGACTCGCTGCTGCGGGACCCGGGGGCCTGGCAGAGCCCGGATGCGAGCCCCCAGCTACCGCACCCAGCTGATGCTTCGAGCTGGCGGTGCGGGAGTCAAAAGCAGTCCCTCACCTGCCTCCCCGTTCCCTCACCTTCGCTGGAGGCTGCTTGCCAACTGGTGGGTCCGGGATCCGTGTGCTTGCTAAGTGGAGACTAGCACTAAAGGCAAAGAAGGGAATTTGGCATCCCCAGACGAGTGGGTCCTCCGTGCCTGGCCGGTGGCCGGCAGGATGCTAGGGATGAAATGGCTTAATCCGCTCTGCAGCTTGGAGAGGTGAAAAAACCAACAGCTCAGGAAGGTGCCTTTCAGGAGCATCACCTCTGCCCCTATTCCAGCCTCCAAAGACAGGGACAGGATCACCATTTTGACAATGGGATCGGGGTCTCCCTGGCTCCCCCCACTCCCTCACAGCCCCTTGGCCTGTCGGCAATCCGGAGGGATGGGTGTTTGTGCAGGCTTCAATGGTGCCTTGCTGTGAGGGACAAAGAACTGCCTGCTGGCTTCTGAGGGACCAGCAGAGCATGGTAGCTGCTTTCAGTCTCCACAAATGTCTACAGAAGCGGAGCAGGGTTTGATTTTTATTAGCAAACTGTTGTACCGTGCCTAGTACTCCTTACAGGGAGATGTCTCTCCCCAGCTGCCCGGAGAGGAGTCTGGGTGAGGGTGGTGTTTTTCCTGCCGCTACTGGGATTGTGCAAGTGGCCTCAGACCTGCAGCCCAGACTCCCCCTGTGAAACCCCACCTATATCCCTGGAACTGAGTTGTCTCCTGTCCAACGCTGTTTTAAAACCCAGTATCTTTCTCTCTGGTGAAGAAACTGTAGCAAGCCTCGCTTAGTATCTATTAGATTTCTATAAGGGCTTAATTCAGGCAATTAATAGATCTGCAAATTGTAACTGGATTGCAGAAGTGTTGGTTGATGTACACTACGGGGACTCGGCAAAAAAGTGACATCTTCTCTCTGTCAGATGCTACCCAAAACCTTGAGATGTGAGGCTGACTTTGGAGTCTGCCAAAAAGAAAAAGCCAGAAATCCGATCTAGGAGACTGCTCCAAAAGGAAGATGAGATGAGCTGGGGCCATGAGGTCTGTCTCGTGACCTGGTACATGTGCCTTGGCTCTGGGGACAGGGGACGTACCTGGGCTGAGAACAAAGTTCCAGATGGGGAGAACCAGTGGTTTCATGCTATGTGCTCTATGTTAGGATGAGACCTCAGGGCTGTGGAGGGAGGAGGGTCAGAAACAGGAGGCTGTGGCATCTCCGAGCGGGCTCAGCAATTATCTGGCTGTTTGAAAATGGGAGATTGCTATTTACTTAGGGCCTGATGCCAGACGGGGCAAAGCTCCCCCTCTTGCTGAGGGCATCAGGCTGTGCCAAGCCTGGGCATTTGCTGTTGGCGGGGCACAGCCTCCACCAACTGGCATCAAACACTGCTGAGGCCATAGGAAAAACCCTCTCTTGTCAACACCCAGCTGAAATGGGCTGGGGTTTCAGACGGCTGGAGAAAGAGGATTTCTGAGGCCAGCCCGCTGTGCCGCACTTCCCTTCCTCCCCTTTGTGTGCCGCTCCCCCTCGCCAGCACCCCTGCCCTCCTCCCGCCTCACCTCTGAATATTAATGCCTCTGGCAGATTGGATAATAATGTGACTGGGAATTGAATGAAGCTGGTTATTAGCTCTGGGCTTCCTTGGGGCATTTAAGGGAGTCCACGGGCTGTTCCTGGAGGCTCGGCTGCGCAAGGAACTGGGGCTGGACTCAGTGCAGAGGAGGTCGCTTCTGTGGGAACAGATTTGCTCAAAATATTCATCTGCCTCTGATCCCGGAGAAGGACAGGTATGGCAGCCTGGCCAGAGCCGCAAATTCCTGTGGGATGGTTAGCAAAGGATCTGCTGGTTTTTAGCAACAATTAAATTTTTAAAGTTGTTTTCATGAAGGAACTGAAGAGATCTAGCTGGGCAGAATCTGAGTAGTGTTTCTGTTATTATGCTTTAAAAAGAAATGGGGAGTGAGCAAGGGAGGTTCCCTTCTTTGCTCCCAATCTCTGTCGGAGTATTGCCCCTCAGGTTCAGGAAGAGGGCCAATCCTCCACACACTGAACAGGAAATTTCCTGCTGATTTGCAGGGTACAAGTTCAAGCTCAGAGCTCTCATTTCTGAAGAGCTGCACCTTACAATGTCTCTCATCAGGAGCTACCTCGCCCTTCCACAGGCAGATCTCTAGGTGCTTTAGCATGAAGGGAGGTATCCCTGTTGTGCAGAGTAGAAAATGAGCTCTTGCAGAGCTACCTGATCTGAGCCAGAAATACCACCTCAGTCCCTTGACCCTCAATCCAATGCTATCTCCCAAACTGCAGCTCTATCAGAAAATAAACATTTACACCCTGTTAAATACTGAAAAAGAGGAGGAAAACCAGAACTGAATTTGCAGAAGCTGCTATTAATATTGCCCATCTGATTTTTCAACTGTTTGAAGTGTTCAGAGATGTGTTAATGGGGCTATAGCTGCTGGGGGTCTCAGCTGATGTGGGGAGCTGGGTCCTATATTAAATTAATGTCTCAAAATCGCCGTCAGAGCTACCATGAATGAGACGCCTGGTAGTAAATATTAACAAACAAGTTCCACAATCCCAAACCTCAGAGTGTAAGAAACATTTGTGTTTGCAGGATATAGCACATATGCCACTCTATTTCCTATAGCCCTGATCCTGCAGACTATTCTTATTAAATAAATGTATTTATTTGCCACTTGGGGAGCTTCAGTGGGGTAGCATGGGCTGAAAGACTCAGCACCTGCAGAGATGCCTGCAAAAACTGAAAAAGTACAAAATTTAAATAAAACGAATGTCTGGAGAGTTCAGTTACTTTTGCCTCTCTTTCTCCCTCTTTGTTCCTTCTTCCTCCAACCTCATTTCAAGCAGAAGCACTCCTCCCATCACCTTTTCTCCTCCTTCCAATGCTGCCATTTATGCAAGTCTTATTTTCTTAAAAGAGCTTATTATAAATGACCAGCAGGAAGCATGAGGATTTAACTTTAAATCAAGTTGATCTGTCTCTGTGTAGACATTTTTATTTACTCCTCTTTCTGAAAAACAAATAAACAGAGAATCCCTCCCAAATAAAGCAGCTCCCCACTTAGATTTGAACACACATTAAAAGAAATATCTTTTGTTTTACCCATTTTTATTTCCTGTTTGTTTCTGAGCTTAGACTTGACAATGAAAACCACATGAAATTCCCTTTTTGTTCCATCAGTTTTATTTTTGGTGCCACAATATCCCAACTTCCAGTTATACAAACTGAAGTTGGGCTGTTTTGGGGGTTTTTTTTGTATGTGCATTTATTGCAGGGTTATTTTGTAAAGTAAATGCATGGAAGATTTCCTTAAAAAAATAAATTAAGACTTTCTAGATGACAGAATGTACCAGGATGATTTTAAAAAAAAAAATCTAAATCTTTATGCTAAATTAATTGAGCTGTAAAAGCCAGGATCCATACCTAACCAGGGAAAAATTCTGAAGCAATGAACAATACGCACTTTTGCATCCCATTTAAAATAATTTTGTAGCTTAAGTTGTGTCAGGTGAGTTTTAATAATGATGTTTAAAAATCTCATAGCTTGAGCTCAGATGTGCCCCTATTCCCAGGCCATGGTGGGAGTCCAGTGAGGCCATTTCTGCAGCCCTGGAGCTGCAGGTGGGATTTGTTGGCAGGCTGTCGCAGGGGCTTGGGTGAGGTGGAGGTAATTCTGTGTGTAAAGGTCCCTGTCCCCAGAACTAGCGGGGCCAGTGGAAGGGAGGTGGTGTGACCCAAGCGGTTATGTTTTAAGACAGCTCACTTCCCTCCCGGAGCCCCGTCCATTTTTTCTCTGAACCACTTTGATGGGATCGCCCCAGGGCCAGGCTGGATGAATAATTAGAGTTCTGCAGCTTGCTTTCCTACCCACCCAAACTGCCTACCTCCCAGGGCTCCGCATGGGATGCAGCCTCTAGCAGATGGAAAAACTAAGGATTTAGGGGGAAAAAACCCAACAAACCAAGGGACAGACTTTGTAGGCAGTCCTTAGGCAGCACGGTGCATTTCAGAATCCTGAAATTCCAGCCTCTTGTTTTGCTGCTTGCCATGCTTCTTCTGCCCCTGAATTTAGGGACGTGAGGCGGTTTGCCATAGTCCCGAGCAGGGCACCTGGGTGAGAGGCTGCAGGGACGGGGGGCTGCCACCCCTNCCTCGCTGCCCCGATACGCACAATTTAACCGTTCGCTGTGGGCAAGCAGCCTGATAACCAGGCGATGTGCGGGCCTGATCCTGCCAGCACGGGTCGCTTGCAAAACGCTGCGGGATCGGACCCAGCAGTGTTTGCAGTGGGGAGGGCTAATCAGCTCCCTTGGTCCCCTTCAAACAATGTCTGGGTAAACAGGCTGACCTTCAGGGCATGTTGCAAGGCCCATAAAGGCAGAGTGGAGGGGAGCAAGCTCTAGCATCCCTCCCGGAGCCACCCTCTCCCTGCCCCAGCCCTACCAGCTGCAGTATCCCGAGGAAGAGGGGAGCGATATTGCTGCTTAAGATCATCTGCTTGTTTTATTCACAGCAGCCTGCATCCTGCAAGGGTTTTCCTGCCAGAGAGCTTTAAAAAATAATTAAATATAAATTGCTTAGGGGGGAAAAAAAAAAGACAACAAATAATCAGGAAACCTTACAGCCAGGCGCAGCAGACATCGGCTCCCTCCAGCGCTGTGGGTTTGCACTGTGAGACAACACATCCCTCCGTGCAAGCCAGCGCTTCTGGGCTCTTGTTGCCTTAACCAGCAAAGCCACTTGCTGGCCATAGCGGCTGGTGGGGCTATCACAACACCTTTAGCAGTCATTGCTTACCCTCTGCAGCCCTGCAACCCTCTGGGCTCCACAGGGTTATTTTAAAATAACAATGCGGCACCCATCCACCTCCCCCCCAGAAAAGCTGCTTTCTGGCTGCTGGTTTTGCCAAGTTTTGTCACAGAACAAATGTTTATGATCAAGTCGAACTTCTCCAGACAGGATTTCTAGCAAAAGTGCTGATGGCTGGCGGACACAGGCAGCTCTGCGGTGCCCCGCGGTCAGCCATCCGTAAGGGTGTGACATGCCGACGGCATGGCGGGATCCTTCCTGACCTTCAACCCCCTGCATCACCTGCTTGATTAGGGGCTTTCTTGAGCTTGTTTACTAATTGTGAGAATCATTTACATCTTCAGTGCTGTCTGAGTCATCCACTGCCCTCCATCTGCATACAAAACTACCAACAGCAGCTGGAGTTGTATAGCTCCAGTCCTTGATCTCGCTATCTGAGCCTCCCTAAAACGGGCCAACTTTATGGCCGCAGAGATACAGGAATGACCCCACCGTGCTGCTGCGAGTGCAGCCCCTGCGGGAATCGGGCCAGCTTCCTTTGACTGCCGGAATAATTAGTCAATTTCATACAATCACCCAAATAAATACAGCAATGCATACCGATCTGCTGATGCCAGACCCCGCTGCCCTTTGCTGCTGCGCGAGCAGCGCGTGCCCAGCCCCGAGCTGCCGGCAGGCTGCCTCTGCCTCTCGCTCCTGCCGGGATCCTGGTGTGCAGCTGTCTCCTCTCGCTCCTGGTTCCGCTTCTGCTCAGCTCGTGGGTGCAAGGGGAGATCACAGCCCCTCATACGCTGGGGCTGTGCAGCTATTTCTCCCTCCTGCAGTGCTGGCATGAGTAATTTTGAAGCCAGCCTGCTGGGCTGCGGGAGCGGGCAAGGGCAGGCAGGGACAAGCGGGGTCGGTACCTCCAGGCCAGGCCAGTGCCGATGTTCCACATTAGCAGGTCCTTTGTTTCGGTTGTGAGATTCTTCCAGGCAGAGTTTCTTGCTGAAATCAGTCTCTTCTCTCCCTTCCCCAAAGCAAAGGGATTAATTTCTCTGAAGGACTTTTCTTTCCCTGTACTGACACTTCCAGCACCGTGGAGCCACACCTCACCAGCAACTTTGTGCGATCACAATTCATTCAGGCAAAACTGAGCCTTTGCCCAGATTTATTTTGTTCCAGATGCCTAACAAACAAAATAAGCTACAACAAAGCATGGATTTATTAATATAACTGCATAGCCTGTCAGAAAATCCCAGTTCTGGCTGTTGAAGCCAAGGTGCCAAAAGTCCCACCAAAGCAGGGCATTCAAGGGCCACCAGAAACTCAGCTGGACACGGTGAGACCTGCTGTGCAATGCTTACAAGAGTGCAAGAAGCACAAACATTTGGTTTAGGAAAAGAACAGCTTGTTCTTTTAATCTAACCAATCCGTGTTAGGATTAGCTCTTCATTTCCAAATTTTGGACACCATTTTGAAAACCAACCAGGTAGGCTAAGGGCAGCACTGGGGTCCAAAGATACTAATGCAAATAGCTTAATTGAAGCCAAGCCCAGCCATATTGTCCTGTCACTGCAGACCCCCCACGCTTTAGCTCGGTGGGCTCTGCACCAGTCCGGGGGCCGCAGACACACCTGTGGGAGAGAACAGCGCGTTACATACAGGGCATGGTTACATCGGGGCGCTTCCCCGGCGCGGGGGCACGGTGCAGCCTGTCAAATAAGCGAACGGGACACATTCCATTGTGGGCTTTTTTTGCTGTGGACATGGGTATGGAGCTGCTAATCCTTGGGACATTTCCATTGTGATAATCCTCCAGAATACGGGTGATTTATTAACCCTCTGCTGCCCAGAGCAGACGTTTCAGCCATCACCTTCCTCCGCAGTGGGAGGCTCCTGTCGAAGTGGAGGAAGTGAGCAGCTTGCTCTCACCTTGCAGGCTGCCGCCAGCCCCTGGGGAATGCATTAGGCAGTGACCAGCAAGGCTGGGCATTTCCCTAGCACCTCTTATCTGAGGATCTGGAAGTACTTAAAGGAATTTTACTTCATTGCCTGTACCAGCTCGGATAGACTCATTAACATCATTTCCGAGATGAAGGATGGAATCCCAGAACAGCGGAGTGATTTTACCTACATCATAAGCCAAGTCAAGCAACAGCGTCTTATCTTCCATCCTCTCCCCGCCCCACATTACTGGGGGTGTCTCCATGGAGCGATGCATGAAAAGAGAAGAGAGTGGAAAGAGCCTGGAAACCCTCCTCAGAAAGGCAGCCTGTGCTGCTGGCAGGAAGCCTGGCAGCAAGGGTCCGGGCTGCTGCGGTTAGCGTGGCACCACGCACTGCCGGCAACACTCTTGCAGCCCGCACTGCGTGCAGGGCAGGGCCTGCCAACCCAGGCAACTTGCTCCGACAGCAAAAAGATACCAAGTGCCTCAGGGAGCTTTGGCAATTCCTACCAATGGGAGGAAAAAAAACCCCAACCCATGTTCTGGGCTTCAAAGCAGCACATACCGCTATGAAACCACCCAGTGCCAGAGCTCAGGGCTTAGTGCCCAACTGCAAGGACTAAATCAAGAAGTAAAGTTTATTATAACCTGTGACTCAGCCCTTGCTGGAGGTCAATGATCCATTTATGAGTGTGCGCCCGAAAGCGCTGCTCAGCCGGCCTGGGGCTGTGCACAGCCTGAAGTTTTTGGAGGCAGGCAGCTTGCTCCCCTGTCCCGTAATGGCTCTGTGCTCTGGGTCACCGGTTGGCTGCTGCTGTTTATTTTTCCGTGATTAATGGTCGCTCTTGGTTCCTGCTGCAATTCCATTAAGATTAGAGACTTAAAGCTACATGGAAATGTTTAGCAGTGGGTGACCCTGGTCTCCCCATAGTTGTATTTCTATAGTCTTGAGAAAATGAAGATTAACTCTTGTCTTGTGTCTCATCCTTTTTGCTTTCTAGCTGCGGGGAAGGAGCCCCTTGCAGGCAGCACTTAAAGAGAGCCCGACTCTCAGGCTGCCATGCGATTCATCTGCCGTGCAGACTGTGGCACTTGAAATCCCAGCCTGTGGGCGCTCTGACAGCACCATCCCCTGAACAAATGCATGGATCTGGAGGAAAAAAAGCTCTTCCAGGAGGGGACAGGCACAGCCTCAGCTCCACCTTAGCTCAGCCCTTCCTGGGGACCAAAGCGCAGAGGCAGATCATCTTCCTGAAAACGTGCAATCCTGAATGTTTATTTCTGCTGAAAATAAGCCAGCGCTCAGGGAACGTGAGCATGAGAGGAGAGAAGCAATTGGCCAGACTCCATCGGGAATCTAGTTACTCCTAGCAGTTTGAATTCTGGGATTGATGGAGGAGGAAGAGACAGCTCTGACTGTAAGACATCTATTATAACATTATACTTTCAGCTCAGGGGATGGAAGAGAGAAAAGACACCGCCCTGCCAGCTGATCACAGAGCACCTTTCAGCCTGAGGGATAACCCTGAACCCTTTGTGGAGATCAGCAACCCCAAGCACAGGCTGTAGCTACTGTGGCCCTGGCCAGAGGCACAGGCAGTGGGGGAAGCTCACAGGTCCACAAGGCCATGCTGATCTGCTTGAGGGTCACCAGCAGTACATGTGCTGCTGCCTAGGGACCCAAGTATCAGGTCCCTGCTGAAGCAACCCTGCATGCCCATGCCAGGCCAAATAACAACAAAACAACCCAAGAGACAGCTTTTTCCCTTCCAGATAAACCTGCTGAAGCAGGTTCAGCAGGTAGCCTGCTCCCTGATGGTAGAGCAGGGAGTTGAGCAGCACACACTTGTCAATCTGAAGGCAGCTCTCAGCGGGCAACATCCACATCACAAAAGCCATCACTATTATTAGCTTTACTTGGCTCACAGTCAGCCTTTATGTTTCCTTCCCACCTCTCCAAAAAAAACAAGCAAAGGCATCTTTGCTCCCGAGTGATGAAGCAGCATGTTACCAAGAACCAGGAGAGAGGTCACGGGGACCCTCGCACGCTCTTTTTGGGTAAACAAGGTTGCCCTCCTCATGTAGGAGTACCCTCCTTCTCCTGCCCCAATGGCCCTGGCTTGGGCAGCCTGACACTGACACAAAAATAGAAAGGGGATGAATTTGAAAGAAGAAAAAGCCTAGAGCCAGAGCTGCTCTCTTCCCCCTGCACTCCACTGGGATGGCAGCTCCCTGCCCGGCTGGAGGGACCTGCAGAGGCAGCCACCAGCACCATCACACAGGAGCCAGGGAGAGGAGGCACACGGGTAGTGACTGGAAGAAAAAGCATATTTGTTACAGATTTGGGAACCTCTATCTTGGGATCAATTATATACATTGATGGAAGGAGCTACAGATGCTGCAGCAGGAGCCAGGGTTAGTTTTACCAAACTGAAACCTCTGAGCAAGCTCAGCTGCACGGTGCTTGTACAGGAGCTGTCCCTAAAGAAACCGTTCTTTTATGTTAAAAGAAAGTGAGATGAAGATTCAAGTGGAGATGATAAATTTTATTTTGTCTAAAGACATTTTTGAGGTGCTAATTTCAGTAACTCCCTGTGACCAGGCAAACAACTTAGTAGAAATGCCATGAAGGTTTAGCATTGACTTTCTTAATGTCTCTGCCTACAGCAAGATTTAGCCAATGTGGAGGAAAGCTCCTTTAATTAAATCTAAAAGGGCTGCATAATCTAGAATAATACCTACAGCCTTTTGTGTCAGTGGCATGAGGCTGCCTTTGAGTAAATACATTGGGGATAGCACGTGAGGTCTGTACCATTGCAGACTTCTGCAGTCCTTCATAATTGTGCTGAGCAGATCCCCCTCTCCCTTTGCTTCTCTGTGACCTGCTCACAGCAAGATGTGGTGGCCTTCCTTGGTGCGACCATGTAGGACACGTGCAAAAGTATGTAATAACATATATACATACCAGATTTCCTCTCTGAAATCCTCCTAGTTTTACATTCAGTTCAACAAGCAAACTTGTTCTGAGTGCAGCTCCCAGTTTCAGTTTGAATATGGGCCACACTTTAAAACCAGTTTTAATCTCGGTGCCCACTGGTTGCAGTTGGACAGTTGCACCTGGAAGGGGGGAATCGGGAAAAGGAAAGGAGGCCTGTGGGTTGGAATGAAAACAGATTTAACAGAATAATAATAATGAACTAATATTAACCCCAATGCTAATACAAGGTACAAAGTTATACTCAGCTCCAGATAGTAGTTGTGATCTGTGTGCTTCTAGCAATGAGGATGGAGCAACAACATTGCAAGCATAACAGCTCCAGCAAGGACGTGGTGGTCACAGCAAGCAGAGGAGAAGGCCTCGGGCATGGGATGACCGACGAGACAGATGGGAACCTCTCAGGAAGGCAGCCATGGTAGAAGCCCCCAAACATCCTCACAAACTTCCCATTTTACAGTGAGGGTGATGTTTATGGTATGGAATACTTGGGTTGGCCAGCTTGGGTCAGCTGCCCTGGGCTTTGCCCCTCCTGGCCCACTGCACCTGCATGGTTCAAAACTACCCTCAACCTTGGTCACTATGGAAACCACACACCAGAGCATCTGATCTCTTCTGTTCTCGCAGAACTGGACTCTGCAGTCTCTCAAAACTATAGTTTCTCTGAACAGAAAAATTATTTTAGAATTCTGTCCCAGTCAAACTAGGACACCGCTGTATCTCTGAGGCTGGCCAAGCGTGCTTTGTTGTGCCCAGCAGCTTGGATCGATCTCGTAACCGCTGCACTGGTGCGGTTCAGGATGGGGCATGAATTTCCAATACCAGGACTGAGTTCCCCAGAGCCTTGTACACCTTGTATTGTCATTTACACCTATGGAACCAGCTGCAAAATACTCCCCTCTGGTTTTCCCATCTCTGTTCTGGTTTGCACAGATGAAAGCAATGCAAGATGTGCAAAAGGAGCCTCAAAACAAACAGGACCTTCTGCACGAGGACACTGTCCTTCAGTTACAGCAAGGCAGGAGTCTGAATTCCTCCTTAAATCTGGTCCAGTACAGAGTCAAGCCCTAGAAGAGAGGAAATTGTGCTTGACAGATGCAATCATATGCAAATGGCTGTAGAAGAGGGGAAATTATCATCTACAAACATTGGGCAGAAATTCCATCTGCCGCCGCCTCAAGAAGGGCTCTTAATAAATTCTGAGACAGCAAAGTGACACACATCTTAATCAAGACTTAATCCATGGAATTAATTCACTGCGCGTTTCTGCATAATTCTGAGAGTAATGCTAAAAGCCATGGCAATATCAGCAGCAGATGGACTCCCCCTACTCCATGCAAAGGTATTAAAGAAAACACAGCCCCTGTCACATCACTTCTTGTACGTACACATGGCAAAAAGCAACAGGGCTGTGCCCTGCTGCTGCCAGGAGCTTACGCAGCCTGCAGACATCAAAGTTCAGGCTCGCCGCAAAGTGGAAATGGAAACCAGCCTCACAGCAAAGATGGAGCCCCTGCCACTTCTTTCCCACAAGAGAGGAGAAGCTGGAGCAAGGTGAAGTTCTGGGAAACTGGCACCAAGTCTTTTCATTCAATGCTGCTTTTGGAGAGCACTGATCAAGGCTGGTGTTGAGACAGATTCGTCAGCACCCAGGAAAGGCTGGGCATGGAGGTTAAGTGAAGGGGAGAGCTGAAGGAGGACTAGAGAGCAAGAAAAACTGCTGGGGGTTTTGTGATTGAAATCTGCTGCAGAAACCAGGCGGATAACCATTAGAAATGGCTCCCTGCCCTCTCGCCGTGGCCTGGAAAGCACGCTGCAGGTATGGGGGCTAGCTTCGCCAAGGGCCCCGGCAGCAGCCCCGCTCAAAGTGACAGGAGGTTTTAGACAGCTCTGAAAATACATTCTTAGTCACTGTCATCCACCTCCAAAGGAGGTGCAACGGCTATGTGATTAATCTCTTGTTTACATGTCTAAACGCTAGTGCAGTCCAGATGAAATACTGCCTTCAGCAGGCTCTGTCCCTGACACGCACGGATTTGAAGGGCTGGGTGATCCTTCACCCCCTAGAATCCCGTCTTCACAACTGAACTCCACCTGCAGTTTGGAAATCCTAAACACCAGGTCCAAACCCCCCTAAACCTGGGGATCCCGGTTCCCAGCCTGGTCCGTCAGCTGCTGCTATGTTGTAGCTTGACAGGCTCCCTAGCTGGGGTGACCAGAGTTTCAGGAGCTCTGCGCCCCTCTTGAAGCAGTCTAGCCTTCAGGAACCATTATACCTGCACCAGCAACAATACATTGTATGGCCTGCAGCAGGGTCAAGAGCCAAAACTTAGATTTAAGAGCTAATAGAGGGCCAACTCACCTTTCCAAGGTGATGTGGCTAGGCTTGTTGCACCTACTGCTCTACAGCTGCCCCTTTGCGAGCTTCCAACATGGTCCAGAACAGAGCAGTGCTTTGAGTTGGGATCTTCTGGACAGTACAGGTGGAGGGCACAGAGGCCCCGAGTAAGAGCATGAGAATAATCAGTCCTGGGACAGACAAGCATGGAAAAAGGTGGTCAAGGAGTCCCAGTGGTGGCTGCAGATGTGGGGAGCAGCACTGCCAGATTCCCAGCTGGGGTGGTTTCAGCCAGGGAAGGTGGCCCAGAGGCACAGAAGAGTTGCTCGAGTGCATGTGGACACACTTCAGCCAGGATGACCTAAGGCTGGAAGTGAGCTGCTGCTGCAGCCAGGCACAGTCCAGTTGTCCCCAGGCACCCAAGGGTGTGTAATGTGATTCCCATGTTAATTCAGGCCACAGAGGTCCTTGTGTGCCTGAAAGGAGTCCGTGTGCTCTGCCCTGCCTGGGTCCCTGCTGTGGCAGTGGCTGTGCAGGCAGCCGTGCCTTTCTGTCAGTGCCACAAACAGGAGTGCTTTTCTTTTGGGGTGTAGGCAGGTCAGTCTGCATTAACTGTCTTTTGACTGCCTTCCTATGTTGAACTTCATTTGTGCTTGACTGGTTTGTGGAGAAGTAAGGGAGAAAGAGGAGGGAAGCTGGGAAGGGAGGATGGGAGAGGCGGGATGTCTGGGGAAGGTGCTAACAGCCCTTGGCTGGCCCAGAACCACTTCCTCAGATCTCCGTTACACAGCATGCTCCTGGCGTTGCTATTTCAGGCTGAATGTCACCTATAAATTGGAGGCTCTTTCTCTGAAGGCTGCAAATAGAAGTGTCACTAGATGATCTTTGATTTATAGGGAAGCTCAGCAGAAAGTGTGGCATGTCAATTTTTCAGCCAGGAAACTCAAAGGGGTCCAAGGATCACACAGGGATCATTTGTTTTTCCTAGACTTTTCCTCAAGGGTTGGCAAGTCCATTCCTGAGGGAGTGGGGAGAGGTCACACACACAGATTCATCTCCCTAATCACCCTGTGCCTGCTGCTTTTTCAGATTCCTCCTCCTCCACCACCCATCCCTGCCTCATGGATTTCAACCTGCTGGCGGATGCGGAGGCTCGCAGCCCAGCCTTGTCTCTCTCGGACTCCGGGACCCCTCAACACGAGCACAGCTGCAAAGGGCAGGACCACAGTGGTGAGTGCAAGGCTCAAGATGCAAGAGAGGTCCCAACCCATCCTTGTGGGTGGATCCAGATGGCCACTGACTTGCAGGAGCCAGCTGCAGTGCTCACAGGGACACACTGAGCTTCCTTTCGTACCACGAGCTAGCACAGTGGCACAGCCATCCCAGGGAGCCCGGGGAAGGCATAGGGGCACATATTGCAATGACAGCACTGTCCTGGCAATGGGGAGTGCCACCACTGACAGAGGGCACAGCCCACAGCAGGCAGGAGTCAGGCCAGCCAGGTCACTACCCAACTGAGACTTTATTGTATTGCCTAGACCAGGTCCCCAGAGCAGGAGGGCTCTTCCCATGACACAGGAAACCCCATCCAAGGCACAGAATGCTACACCTAGTTATAAACTGCCCCTTTTTTTTTAACTCTGTTTAAATTGCTTAGGTTAAAACTTTCCAAGCTATGGGTTAACCTTAGGCTGAACTTTCCAGGTTCAGGCAATAAGAAGGAAGAGAAATATTGTCTTGCCTCTGCTTTAATTGAAAAAGCCTGTGCCTCTAGAAGGCTTCACCGTGGCCAGTGGATTACTCCTGTGCCGAGGAGGTGCCTCTGACCATTCCACTCCAAACCTACTGCATTCTTCATCAGGCTCTGAAGAAACATCACCATTCACACCTGCTCAGAAACCAGCTACCAAATGCTAAGGCTTCCCCTGGAGTTTACATCTGTCCTGTGACTGCTCCATCCCTCATTGCTCTGGATGTGGCAGGACAATGAAAAGCTGTCCCTGCCAGTGCCAGCGTGAGGAGAGGTGAGGGCTGGGTACAGCCTGCCGCTCACCACATAAAGTCTCCAGGCTCACCTGCATGCAAAAGTTAATAAGCATAATGATGCAGATTAAAATTCTCTGGAGTAAGTGTTGTGAAGGGAGTTATGCTGGGATAACTATGGTCAGAGAATCCACCCGCTGAATTCTCCACTGCACACGTACCTTAGTTGGGCACATCCCCAAGCTCAGTGGCTCGTCAGCTGCTTTGGATGCACAGTGGTTCTCTTCATTGAAGTGGCCTTCCTGATCGAGCCCACCCTGGCACGCTGCAGAACTGCCAATTTAGGAGCTGGCTTTTTTTTCCATTAGGCATGAGCAGCTAATTCCAGCTATGACTGCAGTCGTTTCATTGAGTGGGCGAACGTGCACGAGATATATTCCACAACCTATTTTGGGTTGACAATAAATGCTCAGTGCCTGGCTACGTCACTCCACACTGTCTTACACGATCTAGAACTAGAAAGTTTCTGGGAGGTGGGTGTTTGCCAGTGCTATCTGCACACACAGGCTGGCAGCTCCTGCATTCACACCAGAGAGGCCAATGGCAGCCACATGTCACCGGTGCCAGGCAGAACAGAATGCACCACCGAGGGCTGCCTGGGATGGGCAGGGCTGTGTTTCTGGCACTTGTCTTTCCTCAAGAGAGCAGTCCCCCCCTTCCCTTCTTGTCTCCACATTCTTCATCCACAGAGTAAGAGATCCGGAGGAAGGGAGTACAAAACTTGCTTGTCTGGGCTTGGCTCTCAGAGATCCCAAGTGTCCTCTGATGGTGTGGAGTGGTTTGTGACCTCCCCTCCTGTTAGGTTTCAACAGGCAGCACAGGTCAGGAGGAGAGAGAAGACGAGGAGGGAGAAGGTGAGAAACTGCCCTGTATCTCCTCAAATTCTGCTCCTCAGCATGGGTTTGGGGCCCTCATAGGTCCTTCCTGTGGGGTTCCTCATTTCCCTGAACTGCCAAACTTTTGGTCCCCACTGCAATACCCAAACTCTGTACCATTTCCAGAGGGCATTTTTCCCCTGCCTAGGGAAGCAGCAGAGATGACACTCGCTATAAGCAATGCTCAGGAAGAGCCACAGGTAGCAGATTAGCAGATGCAGAAACAGAGAGAACAATAAGAGGAACCTGTAGATGCAGAGATTTTTCCAGTCTCAGTCAGAGTTCCCACATTTCCTCAGACTTCATAAGATTTATGGAATGTTCTACACCAGAAGGTATGGAGAAGAAAAATACCAAAGCAAGATACTTGGTGAGCTCTTCAACCCAGATACAGCCCATAAGCCTGTGGTACCTTTGGTCCATTCTTCTTCCCTCTTGGCATAGTTTCTTCCTGAAAGAAGAGTAGTCCTGAGCTGGAGCTCCCGATTAGGGCACAGCCTCCTGCTTGGCAGCCTCACCTTCAGAAATCCATATTTGTCAGGGGCTCCCGTGAGAACATATCCCCTGTATGCATCAGGTTCTTAATTAACCCAGACTCAGCAGATGCACAAACAAACCAAATGTTGTCCCTTCATATGTACTGAGCCATTCCTAATAACTAGCTCAGATGTGGTGGCATCACTCCCCTTTTAATCTGCTTTAGAGATGGATAATGCAGGAATCTCCCTCTTCCAACTCTGGCTTAGAGCTCTGAGCTAGAGAAATCATATTTATCGCCTTGGCAAGAACCACTATTAAAAAAACCACATTGAGCCTACTTCCAAGAGTTCTGCTGAACATGGGATCCCCACACAAGGATGCTCATGGGAACGAGGAGGGTACTACAAGACCATGGCCAATGCCTACCATTCCACTTTTCCAGGTCTGTGGCTGCTTCTGTTTCAAGAGTGCGCTGTGAAAGTTCTCGTGCTGGTACACCCTGGGCAGAAACACAAGCTGGTCCTGGCACTGGGAACAAGAGACAGCACCTTCCTGCTGAGCACAACCAGCTTGTGCCCCGCTGTTGCGAGCCAATGCATAGTAGAGGCCTCTCCAGCTGTCTCAGAGTTGTTCTCAGTAGCCAGCTAGCTCTCCTTGCATTAGCTTTCCTGCTGGTGGATAGTATTAAACATGCCACAGAAGTGGAGGCAGCTGGTGGGGAGCCTGTGGGAACTCTGCATTGCTTCGGTCAGTGCAACCCATACTCACAGAAACAAACCTTTTCTGACCGCACCCAGGCTTTCCTCTGAGAAGAGTGAGCACCTCTCCTGCAAATGCTCTCCACGGCTCCAGCATCACTGTTCCAGAGGAAGGCAGGTGCAAGGACATTTTTCCTAGGAATGGCAGGGAGAGGTTTCTGAACTAACACATTGCCACAGGAATGGGATAGTGGCACCAGGTTCCTGGGACAGGAGTGTCTCCCAGAGCTCCATTAAAGCACCTGCTGGTGGGTACAGCACTGCCCTGCAGCAGGGTCCTTTCTCTGTCAGGGCTCAGATGCTTTTCAGCCTCTCACTTTTCTGTTTAGCTTGTAGGGGACTTATTTTTTCAGAGCACATCCATCTGACTTGAAGAACTGTCCTTTCTCACCCAGCTGTGTTCCAGGTTACTGTTTTCTTGCCTCCCTGCTTTTTAAGGGGCTGTACAAGATACCTTCCATGTTAGGGTTTTTTCTAGACTTTGAAGCCTTTTGAGCTAGCTTCCACTTAAATAACTACAACCAAACAAGAAATCCTCTTTATCTGAATCTCAGCAGAGTGATGCCAGGATATTTAAATGTTTTTCTCTCAAAGGAAACAGTCTGGCAATTGTTTGCAATAATTTCTACTTAGTTCAGCTGGGTATTTCCCACTGCAAAAGAACATCTCCCTTCCCTGCTGAAAACCTGATTTTCAGTTGGAACTGCTTCACCTTGCTTCTAGATCAGAGGAAAGAGGAGGCACACATCAGAAATTATTTATTTTCACCAGAACCATTTCCTTCTATGGTGACTCGTCTTGGTTCCCAGCAGTTGTTTTTTTAAACACAAGATGTTTTCCTCCCTGTAGTTGTCTTCTGTAGACTGCCCAAGTGGCTTGAATGTGACATTTTCTTTTGATGATGGAAGACATTTATATTTGCTTTCTGCCCCCAGGAGGGGCTGTGGCACAGGGATATTCAGTTAGATACCAGTGCGAACACTGGGAAGCTTCAAGCTGTTCACTTAAGGGGCAATGAAATGAAAGACGCTTACTCTAGGAAAGGGATCTCTGAGTGAGGAGGAGAGCAGGGGTGGAATGAGAGAGATATGCTGGAGTACTTCATGGTGAGGTCTGAGAGGCCTTTTTCTACTTCTAAAAAGCAAAAATACATGCAGCTATGTAAGAAGGTAGAAGAGTAAGAAGGGAGGAAGGTAAAAATTTGTGCTCCTCAAGCTCAGTTAATTTGAGAGCCTCAACTTGCTATCATTGACAATTAGCCTTTCCTCATCACTTGTCTACAAAAACACTAGTGCATCTTTTGCTGTGTCACAAATTACAGTTTTCATTTAGTTTTTCTGAAGGTTGCCTTAGGCAGAGAAATTTAAGCAGAGTAGAAAATTGCTGGCCTGGGTAAGTTCTGCCACTATCACCCATCTCTAATTGCAACACACGAAAATGAGAGATTGGAAGTTTGGAAAATCAAAATCCAGTCACTTGGAAGTTGATATCCATTACAGCAGTTAAATGAGGGCAAGCCTTCCTGCATCAAGGGGATGTTGATTTCAGTGCAAGGCGGATGCGTGCTTGCAAGGGTGGGAGAGGGAGATGGGACCACTCCTGTGGATGCAGCTGGAGCTGCTGGTGACCACAGCAGAGGGGGACCTGGCTGAGCATGCACTGGTTGCCCCAGGGACAGCTCCTCAAATGCATCCAAGCCCCCAAGCTAAGTCAGGGGGTCTCTTCCATCTTTCTGTTTCTCACACAGACACAGAGAAGTCCCAGCAAATCCAGACGGACGACTCCAACACTGAGGACGGCTCGCTCAAGAAGAAGCAGCGGAGGCAGAGGACACACTTCACCAGTCAGCAACTCCAGGAGCTAGAAGCCACTTTCCAGAGAAACCGCTACCCAGACATGAGCACCAGGGAGGAGATTGCAGTCTGGACCAACCTGACAGAGGCACGAGTCCGGGTAGGACTGCAGCCCTCCCATCTTCCTGGGCCTGAGCCTGAGGGGAGGAAGCTGGCTGTAGTACAAGCCACCAAGCTGTTCCCAAACCAAGGAAGGAGTTAGAGACACCAGAAAATTTCCCTGTCTTGAGAACATCACACACATGTGCCATATGCTGGCGGTGCTTTCCTCATCCAACGCCACATTACAGTAACATGGGGAGACACAAAGCCCAGGCTCTGCCCCACAGATCCCCACCAACCAGCTGCCCTGACCCATCAGACCCCAGTGCCATCGTCCCCCAGCCTTAGCCTCGCCGGAGGGCACTCTTTGGGGTTCCCAAACCACTGTGCAGTCACAGGCGTAGCATGGCAGGGCTCCAGCTGGAATGAGAGTTTCTCTCCGCTACTAGAAATATGAGTTAGCAGCACCATGAATAGCCTTCCAGCAGCTTCCATGCTCTAGGAAGTTATATTGTTTGGGTCCCTCCAACACTAACAGATTTTCCTGTTAGAAGACAGACTTCTAACACCCCAACAAAGTGGTCCTGAGGTGAAGTTGAAACAAGAGAGATTATTTCCTCTACTCAGCAGCTCTCAAACCACATCCCCCAGATACTTTGCTCCTAAGTCACAGAGTCCCAACCCCTCCTCCTGGGCTGTCATCACTTGGAAATACAGCAAGTATTTTCCTCACTTTTCCCCATGTGAAGGGCATCCAATTGCTGAGTGACATGGGTTATTGTGCGTATGGTAAAATGGCAGTGGTTGTGTTTTGATCTAGGTGGCAATTCTTGCTGGGAGGTGACCCCGCAGCCCAGTCAGCTTGCTGCAACCCTTTCCTGATGCTCAGCCCCCAGCCCTTCAACAGCTCTCACTTTGCTGGTCAAAGAGACCAAGGCCCCTTCCAGGGACAGCCCAGAGCAATTCCCATCCCCTCCCTTCTTTCTCTCTCTCACAGGTCTGGTTCAAAAACCGCAGAGCTAAGTGGAGGAAACGGGAGAGGAACCAACAGGCCGAACTGTGCAAGAACAGCTTTGGAGCCCAGTTCAACGGACTGATGCAGCCTTATGACGACATGTATTCCAGCTATTCCTACAACAACTGGGCCACCAAGGGGCTCGCCACCAGCCCGCTCTCAGCCAAGAGCTTCCCGTTCTTCAACTCCATGAATGTCAGTCCTCTCTCCTCCCAGCCCATGTTCTCCCCACCTAGCTCCATCGCCTCGATGACCATGCCTTCATCCATGGTCCCTTCTGCAGTGACTGGAGTACCAGCCTCCAGCCTCAACAACCTGGGAAACATCAACAACCTGAACAGCCCAAGCCTCAACTCTGCTGTCTCATCCAGTGCCTGTCCTTACGCCTCAACAGCCAGCCCCTACATGTACAGGGACACATGCAACTCCAGCCTGGCCAGCCTGCGGCTGAAGGCCAAGCAGCACGCTAACTTCACCTACCCAGCGGTGCAGACGGCAGCTTCCAATCTGAGCCCTTGCCAATATGCCGTGGACAGGCCCGTATGAAGGGCTGACCTCCACCAACCAGGGACTTGACCTTAGCCTGACAAAAGGAGACCTTTAGCCCTACAACAGCGTACGTCCTGCAGAGAATGAGAGTAACCGTGAGAGAGAGCAAGAGAGCGAGAGCGAGCGAGCAGGCAGATGGACCTCTATGAAGATTTGTCTAACTATTGTATGGTGAATTTTGACTGTCTTTCCCCTCCCAAGCCCCTTCCCCTCTTGCCCACCAAATTTCCTCCCTCTTGGTAAAGAAACCAAAATAGTCTACTGGAAGCCCCATGGGGAAATAGGAGCCCTGACGCGTGGGGTGCCTGACCTGCGGGCAGCAGAACCAAGCGTGTTTGAATCTGCCCCTCTGAGCCCCCCAGGGGTGAGGTCCCCAAATTGCCAGGACAGCACAGGCAGCCGGATGCCACCCCTGCAGGGAACAGCCAGGGACAGGGCAAAGTGGAGCAGCCATTCTGTGCTTGGCTGACCCCTTCTTGCACACACGTGAGATTTCAGTTAAAGACATCTTGCCCATTTATTTATTGCACAGCCAGGAAGGAAAGCCTTGTCTCAATTGATTGGCATCTCTTTTTATAATGCATATATACGCATGGCCCTTAAGACTTGAAGCCTTTAGGAACTGGGAGTTGTAAGGATATAAAATATGTGTGCGCATATATCTTATATATATACAAATACATATACAGACATTAAAATAGACTTTTTTTTTGTTTGTACCTAAAATAAACTACAAAGTAAACCTTAAAACCAAAAGCCCCATAAAGCAAGCACGTCTACCGAGGCAGCATCCTGCCTGTCATGCTTTACTGCTCCAGTCATTTCCAGTCAGACAGGATCACCTTTGCCAGTGTACATCCAAAGTGTCCCCTTTTGCAACAATCAGCTCCCCCTCGCACATCTCCTTCCCTTCCCCAAATCCCATTAAAAAAAAAAAAAAGATAATAAAATAAAAGTTGGCACAATCCCTTCAAGGCTTCTGCCTGTCTGGTTATTGAGAGTACGAGCCTGCGTCTGAAGACTCAGAAATCAAGCACCAGCATCCCGGGCAAGAATGAACATCCCTGGGAGTGCCAGCATGAGGCAGCCCGAGTCAGAACAGGGGCCTGAGGTTTGGAGGAGCCATCTGTTCCTCACTTACAAATCAAACACCTGTCACCTCAGGACAGCAAAGGCCCATCAGTGGAGTATGAAAGGGAAAAAAAGCCCTTTCCGTGCTCCCTGTCTGTCTGCACTTAGTGCAGCAGGAAGGTTGAGCCTCTCCTGGCTCAGACTTCCCTGCCATGCTGGATGGAGCGGGTGCCTTTGGGATCCTGGCAATCTGGGGCAGGGGAGCCCCTCCAGGTGCTCCCACTCCAAACAGCAGTCTCCAGGGGAGAGGCAGGCTACAGCAACCTGCCCTGCTAGCCTGCCCCTGCGCATGTTCTTTTGAGAAAGCTGTGAAGTAGAGCTGGCTCTCCTGTGTCATGCGTGCACCAGCAGGACCTGCTGCTTCAGCCGATGCAGAGCAATGCATCAGGTTCCTCCAAGGGCCCAAAGAAGCTCCACGTGTAGCAGAACATCCTTATGTAGTGCAGACTCCTTTCCCTTCTTCAAGCACATGCTCCAAGGAGAAAGCACAACTCTGGTATTTTACTTTCTTAGAAAAGAAAACTCATTGCCACAACAAACTATCTTACTTGGTTGAGTGGGACAAGCAAAACTGGTGTAAACCAGGCGTCTGCAATGCTATTAGCATACAGAGAGAAAGCAACTTCTTTGCTAAGAAGGGATCCTCACTAGGTCACAGTAAGAGGTCCCTCACAAGCAAAGCATATGAGCCACTCAATTTTTGCCAAATCCTGTTCCACCAAGAGCAGCTGCTGCTGAAGGTATTGGTGAGCAGATGCTGAACGTGGTCATAAGTGTCAGTTCAACTTCACTGTAACAAAATTATGCTTTGCTCTGAGCTAATCCAAAATAAGGGAGCTAAGCCACCCTGCACTAAAACAGCTACCACTGGAAGCACAACCCTCTCTGCAGTGTGCATTTAAAGATCAAGCACAAACATCTAAGACACACAGCACACCCAAGACAGGACCATTCACTGGAAGCTGAATCCTACCTCGCTGCTGGGCACCAGTTAGTCTCTGTTCTGTGCTGCAGCCTCCATCCAGCAGCCTTCCCACCAAGCACACATTGCATCTTGGTTCTTAACTCCCTTCTCTTCCACGGCTCTTCCCCCTAAGGGAAGAAGGAAAAGCCTTAGCTTCTCTCTAATTCCCTCCTGTCCATTGAGCCTGACTCACAGCTGAGACCAACTTCTCTCCCTGATGGCCCAGGCCAGGTGATACCACAATCCTCCCTTACTTCTTGATGAAGGAGCTGAGCTCTTTACACACCTGGTCCTTCCCCTATGCTCTTCCAAGGCACCCTGCCCTCTAACCCATGCCGATCTTGAGCACAGGTCAGAACATGGCAAAGCCACAACAAGAGTCTCTTGTAAAGATGCAGCTTTGCCTGAGTAAGAAACCAAAGGGGGACCTAGCTTCCCTTTCACTTGGGTGACATGTCTTTGGAGGGAAAGAAAATTCTCCCATCTCCCCAGATGAATCCAAGAGCAATGCTAGCTCCTCCCTCCCTTTTAACCTGCTCTAGTAGCTGCGCTCTTTCTTCAGCAGTTCCTGTGCAGTTTTGGTTGTTCTCCACGTTGCTGTGATGCTTGTGAAGATCCCTACTTGTCCCACTGTAAAAATTAGGTTCAGTTGGGGTGGGGGTGTACAAGGCTGGCTGTTGCTGACTGTCATAGGATTCAGCTGACAAAATGTATGCCCAAATATACAGAGCAGAAGGCCAACTCTGCCACATGGCTCTCATGATCTCATGTTGGAGCTAGTGAGAAAAAGTTAAGACCTAGTTTCGGTGTCCTACAGACCTTCTCCAGGACCTCCCTAGCTCTACCTCCTTGGTATTGCAACCCAAACTGGTGGTTTTTAGCAGAGTCCTGCTTATTTTAAAGACCTGTTAGGCAAGTAACTTTGTTGCTGGATACTTCCCAATCTGCAGATTTAGGAAGTGGATGTTCTCCTTCATCATCCAGGTCATTAATGGAAATGCAAACAAAACCAGACACAGAACAGATGTCCCTGAACTTCACTTAACAAATCCCTTTTCAACAGTGAACCATAGATAACTCTCTGGGTATAATTATTTAATGGGTTTTGTACCTACCCAACAGCCCGTCTACATCATGCTTAAGAGCCACTTAAATGGCAGCCAGGGCTCTTCTTCACCATGCCCTTAACCTGCCACAGAGGAAAATCAGGTACTTTGACCACATTCTGTTCTTGACAAGTCCATATGACTCCTGCTCATCTACACTGCTTATAAGTAGTCAGATTATTTGTTCCAGCATTTTTTGGGTGGGTGAGTGGATGAGAGGATTTAACTGTCAGCAGCTCCTGGCTTTTGACCCCAGTGGCTGTTTTGAGGAGGGGTTACAAAGCTTGCATTTTACAGTCTTTCCATGCCTCACTGTCCACTAGTAGTTCTCAAAAATAACAGTGAGTATTTCTGGGATTGCTTTGCATGAAGTTGACCACATCCAGATAGTCTGAAAAATTCCCATTTATCTAAATATTCTCTTACCTGTGCTTTCTTTATTCCAGGCCAGACTTTTAGCCCCCACGACCTGCATGGCTTGTGCTATCCATTTCCCCTTAGCTGTCTTTATCTGAAAGCTAATACAAAGTGCATGGAACAGTTGGGTCTCCTCGGTGGCTGCCATCAGTGTTGTCTCTCTGCTGAAAAGCAGCACACCACCACCCACGGTTAGTCTCTTCTTGTTGATACAGTGGAGAATTGTTTTCTTGCTTGGTGAGCTCCAAATTGCAGACTGGATGTAAACATCCAAGCTCCTACTGGAGATAGTAAAAACTGGGCTCAGGTAGATAGGCAGCTGTAGGAGATGTATCTAATTTCTGCCTTAATTGCCTTTTAGAACCTGCTTGCAGCCAGGCGTGGGAAGGGCCGGGGCCGGGCGGCGGTGGCAGCCGGGCCAGGGGTGTCACCTAGCGGCTGCCGGCACCCCGGCCGGTGCCCGCCCTGGAGCCTGGGAAGCGCCTTCTGCGCAGCGCGGTCCCTGCCGGCCTGTGCTAGAGCTGCAGGGCTGCTCCCCTGCACCCCGCATCCCCCCCGCACCCCTCTGCTCCCACCCACCATACTGGGAAGTCCAGAGCAGGAGCCCTGCTTGTCAGGGGAGGCTGTGCAGGACGCAGGCTGCTGCCAGCTCCTGAGGTGAGAAGTACAGCCCACAGTCCTGCAGTAGCTTTCCAGGATACTGCCTTGAAGGGCCAAATCTCACTCACTGGGTAGGAGTCAGCATCCACCCGGAGGCTCAGACACTGGGGTCCTCCTGGCCAGCCTCAGGCTCCAAGGCCTGTCTTGGCTTTATCAAGCACAGTGCCTTTGAGCAGCCACACACTCATTTCAAATAGTTGGGTCTTTTTTTAAAAAAAAGCCAGATTTATTTATCACCTCTCTCTCACGGTTTCCTGGTAGTGAGCAAAGGGGCTCAGGCAGCAGGACCTGCTGTTGAGGACTGCAGAAGGGGTAAGCATAGAGGGAGAGAGCCTGCTGGACACCTTATCATTGCTAACCCTCAGGAAGATACAGGATTGAGATGGAGAAAGCAATGCTTCTCTAACAGTTCAGAACAAAGGTCAGGTATGAAAAAGGCATCAAATCAGCCTATACATACATGACAGCATTTATTAGTCATTTTTACACATCACAGTGGAAGATGCACCCTGAAAGGAGCTGGGTCTGGGACCCTCCTGCCTCCAGACCACAGTGCTGGCCTTGAGCTGGGACTGTAGACAACATTCCACAGGCTCTGCAGGGCAGAGCTGGGCCCTGCTCAGCTCCCAGTGTTTGAGACAGTAGCTAGTCAGGTTAAATACTTTAATACCCTACAAGGGGCACACTCAGGATAACAGCCCTGAAAGTTCATGGGATTCAATTCCTTGCACTGCAGAGGAGAAGGGAATGCCCAAGCAGAGCCACTCGCGTCTCACTGGGTATCCCCATCCTCCTTTCAGCTGGATCACCTGTATGGGAGGTAACATTTAAACCTGTGTCTGCCAGTTCAGCTTTTACAGGAGATAAGGTACCAGCATACAAAGGCAGAGTGTGATCTTCATCATGGCCTAGGACAGAACTGAAAGGGGCATTTGAGATAGGGAATGGTTCTGCCTCTCCCTTTGTTAGCTGGGTGAGCCTAAAACCAAGCAGCATCATACTGGCCAGCAGCAGCTGCTGGTTTGAAGGGGAAGAGCATCTCTGAAGGAGCCTTACAAGTTTGGTTTCAGGATGAAAAAGATATTTCCATTTCTCCTCCCTACACAACCTTAAAAAACAGCAGGGATTTTCCAGTTCAGTGCTGTTGCTACTGGTAAACTGCTGAGGCTGTCCCACACACAGAGTGGCAGCAGGTTTGGGCTCTGCTCTTTTGCTCTCCCCCAGAATTTGGGGCCATGGAGTGGGCACAAGGCAAACCCAAGTGATGCAGAGAAGAGGAAAAAGCAGAACCACAGCTCTGAGATCTCCAGCTCCCAGCCACCTTCCCTCTTCTCCTGCGATCAGCCTGCACCTCACTCCAGCATGCCACCCACTGCAAGGCTGACACACCAAAGGCAAATGCACAACTTAATCTGCAGGCTGCTATCCAGAGTGACTTCCTCCTAACCCCCATCACACCAGTTCCATCAGGCATCTGAGCTCCAAACAGGAGTGAAAAGTTTCCCCTTTCTCTCTGCCCACCTCCACCCCAGTCTCTTCTTCTCTCCCTGGTTTTATGCCCCCTTGGATTTCTGGGTGCCCCCCAGATAAGTCTTGAGGAAGAAGTTGCCAAAAAGCACCAGGAAACTGAAATACAACATGAGTTGAAGGAAAGCAAGTGTCCAGGTGATATGGCAGGCCTTATCCTCCATCCAGAAGATAACCAAGATGGTTATTATTGTAAATCCCAGCACCTGCAGTATCTGTGAAATGGTGATTAACATGGCAATGAAGTGGGATACTTGGAAGCCTGCGGCTTGCATGGCATAGTAGGAGTACATGATAGCATGGATACTGAAGTTTATGACTGCAATCCATCTGCTGCCAGCCATCATATCCTTATAGCCATATCAGGTGCTCATCAGCACAGTAGAATGGTGGAACCAGTGGAGGAAGATGAGCTTCTTTTTCTGGAGAACAATGAATATGGTGTCACCTCGGGTTGGGGAAGAGATGCATCGTTAGTCAGGTAAAAGTACAGCAGTTGTGCAAGTTTTCACGTAAGGCAGAATAAGCTAGCTGCATTGCTGAAGCCATTATGTGGCTTGAGCCCACCAAAACCTAGGTTCCCACTGGAATCGTCTGTATTGATGAAGTCTGTGTAGGCACCTACCTGCTGGCACATTTGTGGTACAAGTGCCCCTTGCTCCAGGCTTGTTACCTGGCTCTACCTACACAGCACTTCAGACCAGCTCTTCTGTAGTTTTTTGGATGGAAACTGGGTGGAAAGCCCAGCCATTCCCTGCCTGCCTGCTGGCTGCCCTCTCACCACCATTGTCCCAGTGCAGAATTGTCTAGCCCAGGCACTGGCCTGGGTCTCAAACCAGAGCAGTAACATCAGGCTGCAACCCCATGGAGAGAGCATGTTGTCTGGGTTGAGCAACAGGGAGGGAGAAAATGAGTGACATGTGCAAGGCTAACATTTGGACAGAGACCTGTAAAAAAAACTGTTTGTAAAAGCAATGGAGTTATGAATACATGGGATAAGGAGAAGTTTCAGACTCACCCATTTCCAGGAGTTTGCTCATCGCAAATAAATAGACTCAAAGCTTGGAGATCGTGTGGACATAGAAGGATGAACTACACACTGATTGCTTAAATCCCTTGGTAGGGAGGATGGAGGCCACTTGCTTCCAGACCTGATGGAACCCAAATGGCACTGTGAGAAACCAGAGGAGAGCTGAACACTGTCCAGAACCCTGCCAGAGCCTCTGACTGCCCTGCACCCAAGAATGTTCAGCTAACTCCACCTCGAAGCCCAGGGCAGTCTTGGGGACATCTAAACAAACTGTTGTTTTCTTAGACTTCTCAGTCTGCTCTTGCAGACTTCATATTCAAATTACCCACTAACGATTTTCAAGCAGTCTTCAGTGGTCCTTCTGCAACTCATTTGACTTGTTGGAGTACTTCTGGTGGGGAACCAACGACCTGTATGAGCAGCTCACTTCCCCTTATGGGAAAGGGCCTCCAAGGGAAAAAACCCCCACATTTATTTCCCTAATGACACAGTGGATACCCAGAACTTCCCATCAACCCAGTCCTGAGGGAAGGTCTATATCTGTCACTGGCTTTAGCAAAGGCTCTTACCTGAAGAAGGCCAGACTGAAGGACCACAGGGCCAGTGGTGTGCATAGGTTGTAGGCTCTCCACTCCTTCAGGAAATGCTGGATTCCAAAGATCAGGATCACACAAGCCACACAAAAAAATAAAGACTCATGCCTGCAAATAGAGAGGTCAGGAAAAGACCCAGGATTATCTCTTTCCAGCTCGACTTCTGTAGCTCCAGCAGAGCGCTCTCATCCAGAAACAAAAGATCTCCCATTCTCGTGGTAAGGCTGGGCTTGGTCACAAGAAGCCTGCCCTGACAGTGAGCAGAGCTGGCGAGGAAAAACCCTGAGGACCGCAAAATAGAAAGCAAGCTACTACATCGTGGAGATTTCCACGAGACCTTGATGGGATGAGGCAGGATCTAGCAACCTGTGAGCAAGATCCCAAGCAAACACATCAATGAAATCAATTTTGTCCACTTACACAAGACCCTACAGGCAGAGGACGCTCTAGGCCTAAAATTGTTACACCAGAAAGCTAGAGGTTCAAGGGCTGTGAGTTATGTCCCACTCCTCTTCCAAGCTTTAGGGCAGCACGGCAGGGCTGTTAGCCGGTGCAAGGTCTGCGGTGGCCGTCCGTGGCTACTCCTCGCCCTTGGTGCCACACCACAGCTCCCCACGGCTTGCCCTGCCCCGTGCAGCCCCCAGCCGCCTCCTCCTCGGGGCTGAGGACCCCGCGTCCGCTCCGCTGGACACCGCGGGACCTGGCGGCGCTACCCGGGGCCCGGGCTGCACTGGCGCCGCAGCCTCCTCTCACCAGTTCTCCTTGCATTCCCTCGCTTCCCATTCGTTGCAGTTCCTCTCGAAGCCGTGTTCCCCCAGCACCCGCGGCTCCGACGGGTCAGCACTCAGCTCCACAGCCAGCATCCCCGGGCGCGAACCGAAACGAGCCGCTCCCCGCACCGGCGGATATAGCCCCGGGGCCACGCTCCGCCCCGCATCGCACCGGGGGGCGGGACAGACCCACAGAGCCTCGGCTCATTTTATTCCTCTGTGAGAAGTATTTGCAACATGAAAGCATGGGAGGAAGGCATTGCCCACGAACGCAAGAGCATCAAAGAGGTGCATGGAGACCACAGGGGAGAGGTCCATGGGCAAAGCCTGCACGTCATGGGGCAGTGGCGGGGGGCTGAGCCATGCACAGGTCCCTGCATCAGCCAAAGAGAAGGGTTTCCTGCCATGGAGGTGCTCTTTGCTCACTGTCATTTGATGGTGGGGTGAGTCAAAATCATCATCTTCGAGGAGCCAGTCCTTGGGGCTCCCCTCTCACAGCCGGAGTGTTTCCCCCCTCACCTGCAGAGGGAGACGGCTGCTCTTTATTAGACAAATTTTGTTGACACAGTTGGGTGCTGCCACCTTACCAGGCTAGAAAAACCAGCCCGGAGCTGACGTGCCCTGCTGTGGCCCAGGGACAGGCTCTCTGGTAGGGATGCTGCCAGGGGGACATGTGGGAACCCTCCTACATGCAGAAGTGCTGGGGGTGAGGCTAGGGATTAGCTGTTTGCAAAGTCCTGCAAGAGAGCAGCATTTGAGGCAGTCCCAGACCCTGCTGTGTGCTCCAGCAGTGCCACGGCCACTGATGACAGGCTAAGAGAGGGGTTGCAACAGGAGCGGTGCGAGTGTGTGGCTTCACCCCTTCCCTGTCTCCTTGCTGGAGAACAGCTGCTGCTCCCAGCAGAGGTGTTGCCTGCAGCCCAGGGTTTGGGCAGAGCTGCATGGCCATCACATCACCTGGAAAACACATTCATTTGCAAGCCCAGGGTGTCTCAAACGCCAAGCCGGCTCCTGCTCGCAGGGCTGCCATGCCTCATGTGCAGAGCAGGTTTGTGGGGAGCTGCTGGGGCTGGGCAAACCTGAAAAGCTGGCTCATGCGCTCCCCGAATGTCTCCCTGCCTGCAGAGCCACTCGGGGCCCTCGCAGGGAGGTTGGTGCGCAGTAGTGAGACTGCTGGCACTTCGGCATCCCTCTCAGCGCCTTGCCAAGAGCAAGATGGAGGGGCAGAAGGCAGCTTTGCACTGCACAGTGCTCAGCTGGGGTTGCAGCTCTTGGGTGAGGCTTCTTCAGCCCTCCAGAAAGTATTGACTCATGTCCTACTTTTCCTTTGGGGGGGAAGGCTCATTCCCTGCTTGCTGCCTCATAAACCACAGATTTAATTTCCTACATTACACCACAGCTCCACCTGCCCACCTCAGTGCTTGTGACAGAGGCAAGCACATGGTAACTGAGAGGCACCTTGCCCAGAGATCAGGTACCAAGCTGAAGGCAGAGCTGATTGGAGGATAAAGCTCACCAACATCCCTTCCCCCACCAAGCCTTTCAATGTGTATGACAAGCTACTCATTATTCATAATTGAACTTAATAACTAGCTCGAGGCTTTGTTATACTTTGGTTCTATATTCAGTACTGAAAGAATAACAAGGACAAAAATAAAGAGAGAAAGCTATACATTTAATAGGAAGAGAGAAGTTTTACAGGAGACAGGAATAAAGATGAAAAAGCTAGAGGAGCCCTCATCTCTAATGAGTATATCCAAAAGCTTCTAGAAACCATCCCCTCACTCAAAGAATGGCTCCTGACAGTTTCTAAGTCTGTACACAGCTTTTCCTGGGGAAGACTCTTTTCAGTTCAGGGATGTTTTTTGAATGTCTGCTTCTTACTCAGAGGATCCTTGGGCAGGTTTGTGTTTTACTCCATTAAAAGTAGCCCTCACCTAATTGTTGAATCATTTTTTAATACACTATATATATTTTGACTGCCTGGATAGACATGTCTCCTAACTCTGCTCTGCATTTGGAAATGAAAATGGTAGTGAAAAGCTAATGCTGTGCATGGCACTGGCTTCTCTTTAGCAAACTAACTCTGTCACCAAGCCACAAGGTCCCCAAATCACTTGCTATATTAAGCCTAATCTAAATAGCGAAACTCTCACATAGGCAGCAATGATCTCCCTCTTCCACCCCAGAGATGATTTCAACTCACAGGCAGAAAGGTACCAGGTACCCAGTTTCTACTACTAATCTGCAATCCCTGCTTTTCCCTTGCTACCTACCAACTCACCTTGCTCTGATTTTCCCCCACCTGCCATTGGACACAATTAGACTTCACAACCTTAGCTCAGAGAGCATGAAGCCACATGGGACTGCTACAGAGCAGGACCGATGGGTTACCATGCCCACTGCTGACCATGGCCAGACTTGGGCATCCCAGGAGGCAGCAAGAAGCTCCAGGAAGAACAACTTCTGCTGTGGAATTGTTACAGGCCCCAGCTTAGGTCTGTGGGCTCTTTTCATCCATCCCTGATGGAAAATGGGATTCTCATCCAGTGCCTTCTTCATCACAGCCCCTCTGCAAGCCGGGGGTTGGGGAGTGAAGGCAGTGCTGCCAGGATTCAGCGGATCCACTGAGTCAGAGCTGGGCACTGTCCCAGACCAGAGCACCCTAGAAGCCCAGCCAAACTGCTGTTTGCTAGGTTGCACATGGCAATGTGTCTTTCATCTGAAAAGAGAAAGAAGTGCAATAGCAAGCAAGAACAGAACCTGGAAACACCAGCGAGGGCAGCTGTGGCAACGAGGTTACTCTCCAGCTAGTGCCAGCACTGTGATGGTTCCAGCTGAGAGCACGGAGTGGAGCCCTGGACCCTCAGCATGGGGCATTGCCAGCTGGACCATCAGCCAATGCTGCAGGTGTGTTGTGCAATTACACCCAAGCATGGGTTTGCCTGAGAACCCAGGGTGAGTAGAAACATACAGGTATCACTCCATACCATGTCCCCAAGTGGGGCAACAGTATGCCTGTTCTCATTGAAACAAGCAGGCAAATATGCAGGCATTATGAGCAGAGCTTGTTGCTTCTATAAATGTGCTGTATGGCCCATTGCCTGTGACCAGCTCTCCAACCTACTGGCCGCTCTTCTGGTGGTCCTGGCACTTGCACCTGTTCCAAATTCTGCTTTTATCACAGGTTCGGAGACTTCATGAGCATGGTGTGTGTGTGTCATCCTGGCAGAGGAGGAAAAACATCCTGAAACCCTGTGGGAAGACCAAAGCAAGTTGCTGACATGTTTGTAGAGATCCAGAGGTACGTGGAGACCATAGCAGCAGTGACAAGAAGAAAAAGCACTTTAATCTTGCTTGAACAACATCTTGAGAGAACTGCCACACAGAGGAAAGACCGATTTTATTTTTTTAAAAAAATAATTTAGCTTAAACACAAACAAGATTGCAGAGGGTTGAAGGAAGCAGGAAGAACAATATTTACCCACAGAGCTTAAACCAGAACAATTTCATTCTCTTGTAGATAAAACTTTCTGTGCCCTGCCCCAGCCACAGCTCTACTTCAGGTCCCCATCTGCACATAAAGGAATCCTGACTCCTGGGGCTCTTGATAACAAGGCAGAGGAGAAATGGTGTCTGCCACACATGAAATGCTATCCCTACCTCCAGAGCCTCAATGGAGATCCAAAAAGTCAGAAGAGCACCACCAGTATTCTAAACCAACGTGTAATAGAAAGGAAACAACTTGCACTCCTCCCTAGAAGTCTACCTACCCATGCCCCATTCCCAGCATCCTGGCCAAGTGCTTCCACCCATGCCTGAATTCGCGCCCCCACCCACAGGTGCTGTACACAGAGGTGTGCATGCAGGACTTCGCAATACTCCTCCCTCCTCCCTCTCTTCTCATCCAGACTTGCTGATCTTTCATCTCTCTCCGTGCCTGCGTGCCGTACATTTCTTGGCACAGCAGCAGTTTGTTTCACAGTTATGGGATGTGCCCTGGAACACGCTGAACCGCTACTGCAATTTCTTCTCTTCTGTGAAGTGGCCTTTCATGCAATTGCCATTCTGATACACAGGGCTGGCCCCCTTCCTTCTGCACCA
Source organism: Aegotheles bennettii (assembly GCA_013398125.1). Lineage (NCBI taxonomy): Eukaryota > Metazoa > Chordata > Aves > Caprimulgiformes > Aegothelidae > Aegotheles > Aegotheles bennettii. Next base: position 32,293 of record VZRW01013172.1, read on the forward strand.
CACCACAGATTTCCAGAGGACAAATCCAATACCAGCCAGACAGAACACGAGAAGAGCCAAGATGTCCAGGCAGAAGTACTCATATAAGGAGAGGTCATAGACAGCAGGGCGAAGATACGGTGCCCCATCATGACGAAGGATGTACTCCAGCCAGTACACTGTCCTATTGAGAGCGTGCATCGGTCTGTCCAGGTGCAGAGCTGAGATAAGCTTGGCTGCTTTTCTGTAGCTGCAAGGGAGGAAGACAGGAAGTTACCCTTCTGACAGGGGCTTCATAGCTGAGAAGTGGTCTGAGATGTCCAGTGGTGCTTTCAAGTCTCAAAGGATACCTGCACAAGTCTTCCACAACTCTCTTCCTATCTGCCTCAGAAAGCCACTCTGATGGCAACTGTTAGCCACAGCAGCACAAACCAGAGTGAATTTGTGTGTTGTTAACAAGGCTAGCAGTTCAGCTTCCAAGTCCCTGCTCATTGGGTTCATGTGGACTGTTGCTTTTTGAGGGGAGTTTGCACCCAAAGACCTCACCCAGCATCAAGCAACAGTTGCACACTCGAGGACTGACCAAATCCTTCAAGATACCAAGTTGCAACACCTTAACAACTCACAAGAAGGTCAGTAGTTGAGCAGTCCTAATAGCTAACAAAAAAATATTTTAAAATCACGCTCTCTGACAGCCTTTCAAACATGACCAGTTGCATGGGTCCTGTTAGAAAGCGGAGCCCTGCATCACTGTGCTGCAGCAGATCTAGGAAAGTGAAGAGTATCTCGTTGTCAGAAGGAACAGATGGAGCACTACCTACAGTCCACTGCCTGTGCTAACTGTTTCTACACAAAGCTGCTCAGACAAGACCAGGGAGACCCCAAGGTGAGGTTGTGATCTCACTTTCCCTGATGACAGACTGGCATTAAAAGGAGAAGAGCTTTGTGCCTTAGTACCTCAGAAAGGTTTCTAAGAAAATCAGTCAGAGCCAAACAGGACTAGATTACAGCCTCTAATAGTGAATGTTGGATTATCTCCTCCAGGAGCACAACTCAGAATTCTGAGGCACTAACACGACTGGCCAGCTGAGCAGTGCTTGCAACTCTGCTTGGTTCAGAAGCCACCACAGGCTGTGTAGGTAAGGGTCAACACAAAGACACACTGGTCCTACATACTTGATGCTTCCAGATGCCTCACCTGGGGTCAGAGCTAACTGTGACGATGGCCTGGTAAAGATCCTCTTCTTTTACTCTGCTCCAGTCCATGAGGATACCCATGCCCTTTGCCTGCACTCTGGTCATGATGTCAAACTGGTCTCCATAGAAAGGAAATCCCACCACTGGCACCCCGTGATAAATTGCCTCAAATATACCATTCATCCCACAGTGGCTGACGAAGACTTTCACGTTGGGATGGCCTGCAGGCAGAGAAACGGCAGCAGGTCAGTGTCTTGCACATTGAATCAGGGCTACTGGTGGCTTCCTCATACAGCATTGATGTATACTTAGGGAAAACCAGGCATGCTGAGCAGAGAGGATGCTACCCTTGGTAACACACCTGACTTTTGGCAGCCCAAAACTTGCCAAGTAGTGCCTGGAGAAGCAGAGAGATAGGGACCAAGATGCAGCTTCAAACAGGTGTTAGGTGAGGACCACATTTTGTACAGATCAGACTCGCAACAAGCAACAGACTTAGACCCACACAGGTGTTTTTGTCCTTGTATGCCTTTGCTGTGGTTTGGGCTAAACTCCAGGGCTGCTGCTAGTAGCACACACACACATACAGAGCCCAGCCTTACCTAGCAGGTCATTCTGGGGCAGCCACCCCATCATCAGCGTATTCTCACCCAGGTTTCTTGGCTTCTGCCCAAAGTATCTGTGGGAGGAAATAAAGGAGGGGGAAAATGGGAAAAGAAACACACAGAGAACAATTATAAATTCAATCAGATCAAGAGATGAAAACCAAATTCTGCGTTTTGATATTAATCACCTCTCAACATTGATTTTCATCCAACTCAAGTTAAGGGAAATCCCATTCCCTCCTCACCTCCACACCACTCTCTGCGGGAGGCGAGCAAACGCGCCAGCCATCTTCTCCACCAAGTTGCTCGGAAGAGCTCGGATCCCAATGCCAAAGGAGACAACAACAACACCTGCATCTGCTGCTTCCACCCAGAGACGCAGACCCTGTGGGCAAAACACACACACAGCTGCCTTGAAGTCTTGTTGGAGAAAGGCCCTTCCTACTGTTGCCTCTGCCAATAGAAAACTATCTACATGGAGGATGAAGCCAAATTCACCTGGAGCATAACGCTACATGGTTTTGACCAGGCAACAAACTCTAAAACCACTGTGATTTCTGCAGCCAGCCAGGCAGAAATTACTTGAGCACCTGCTGGGCTTGGGAGCTTGCACGGAGGTGTCTGAAACTTGCATTTCATAACCTTACCTCTTGCTTTGGGGGTACCACAATAACTCTTTGGCAAGGAGGGCTCTGAAAACACAGGGCCCACACAGGAGCAGCCAGAGCAGCAAAGGAAATGGGAGTAAAAACAGGAAGGTTTTTTTCTGTCACCACTAAGGCAGGTCTGTCAGGGTTTCTAACTGTAGGCTGATACAACAGATGGAACACGGTGCAGGCAGAGCAGGGAACATCTTGCTGGAGATTCCTGACAAACTCTCCAATGTTCAAGGCTCCTGGAGGTGGCAGAAGATTTTGCCATCTTGCCAGGAGACTTCTACCCATCCTTGACAGCTACTTGCAGGTAGCAGGTTTAGTGTTTGGTTTAGGCAGAGAGCTAGCTAAAGCCCCAGGACAAACCACAGCTGTTTGTCCTTCATTTAGAGGCTACCTGTAATCCTACATAAACAGGTGTGTATCTAGAACAGAGTCCTTACTTTTTTCAACCAGGCCCAGAAGGCTGCAGGAAGAGGAAATCAGCCAGGAGCAAACACAGACTATTCCCTTTTATGCCAGGCGGGCCTAAGACTATTTGTCATTATAGATTCTGTCCTGCTTCAAGTTTTCCGTGTATCACAGTCAGTAGCACTTTAGGGAAGTTTCCTAAAATTGTTCTTTGAATATGAACACTTCCTTGAAATAAACACTGTAGAAGAACATGAAGAGCAAAAAAAAATAGTTCTTCCTGTTATTAAAGGAGAAAATCAGGATGAGATATTCAGAATATCTTCTTAGTAGTAGTCTACAGTTTGGGGGATTATGGTACAGAAGACTTTAAAAGCACATTTTGATGTTACTTTCTGTGGATGCTTGTCCTTTGTCTCCTTCAGAGACTCAAACCTAACTTCACAGAAGGGCTTAAAAAGCTCAAACAATCCATCAACCAAGAATCAAAAAGTTTTCAACAAAGATTTTGGTTTCTCCAGAGTTTCACATCTTTTGAGCAACATAACCACTAAAACTGCTAAAGAAGTTGAAACCAGTTTTGGTTTATCTAGACAAAAGTACAATGACTCATAAAACAGATGATTACATTATTGATTAACAATTGGGCCTTAACATTTGACTCTCATAAATAGCATTCAAGTTGCAAGGGAAGCATGACTGACCACCAAAAGTTCCCACCATCTCTCAGGTAATATCTGTATTTCACTGTGTCCTAATTAAAGGAACTTGCAATCATAGTGTTTCAAATATGAGGAAATAAACACACTTTAATTACGTAACTCTGCTCCAGTTTGGATGGGAGATTCCATAAGCTACACCTAGACCTACAGAGGTCCTCTCTTCTGCTGGCATCCCCTAACCTGGGTACACACACACCTGCCTGCTATCACGACAGCCACCGCCTACTGCAGGGCTCCAAACTTATCTCCATCATTCTTCCCTTAGGCATCCTGGGATGAGCCCTGGAAGCTGTGAAGCACATGAGTAACACCACAGCAAACAACTCCCTTCTTTATAAGGCAGGTGTGTATGTGGACAGATTGTATCAAGCCAATGTTTTGCAAGACCTGTGAGGTAGCCACTCTCTGACACAGCTTTTGGAGCACCCTATGTGCGCTGCATTACCTGCATGCCATGCCAAATACGGAAGGGAGATGTGAAGCCATATATATCTGGTGAACTTCCATTCTAAAGCACCTGACCTCACTTTTTCCTTTGAACTGAAAATATATGGCACTCAAAGAACTGTCTCTAGTAAAGCTGCCATCACAGATCTTGACCAGTCTGTAATCATTTGAAACATGAATCTTGTCTCCATTTCAGTCCCTCAGTTGGGACAGCAGGACAACCTGACTGCCTGAGTGTCATTATCCAGGTCTATTCCCCCTCAGCGTTTGTAAAAGTGATAAGGCAATGGGAGGAATGGCAGGCAGGTCCTGCTCTGTTCCAATATTGTCTTCAGTTAGAGGCCTTAAGAGCTTGTTCCCCTGAATTTATTACTGGGGATAGTGAGGTATAGGCCAGTGAAAGCCTCTGGGATGCCTGGGGAGTTTTCCCTCAGGGCTGGACCTTGAGAAAAAGGAGATGATACACTTCAGTTTTGTACACTTTTGGATTCCACATCGAATTTGATGATGAGGGAACAAGCACAGCTCTCCCCTATGGGTTCTCAACACTACAAGCTTGAGGGTAGAAACGCCCTGAGAGGAGGAAATTCTGGATTTACATAAATCGGTGTGAAGCAATGAGTACTATTGTTCTTCCTATTTCCGCTTCAAGTATAGCAACAAACTACTCACGATCAAGTCCCAGGGACAACACTGCCAATTTAGGAGTTACACACATCATTTTACTTGGACAGAGAAGATAAATCCCACTTTAGCGTGGACAACTTAATTCTACACCCTCCCTGCAACCTCACAGTCCCTAGCACTCCCTGTTTCCCTGCTGCACACCCAGGCACTAAGACACGGCAGCTTTCCAGACTCCTGGGGTGTCAGAGAATTTACAAGGCTCTTCAAAAGTGGATTTGCACTGAATAACTCCCTGGGTTAATGTGCAATCACAGCTCAAAGCTTTCCTGCACTTACCACTGGGAGGGGCTTTGCCGGCTCAGCGAGGATCCCCCCTGTGAAAATGACATGGGGGAGCGTTGGCCGGGGAAAGTCCAGCACCACATCATTACAGAGGAAGAAGAGGCTAGTTCCATGGACAAGGTCCAACATGGATGTCTTTGGTTCCACTCTGTGCTTCTCCATGAGACGTTCAAACTTGGGCAAGATGATCAGCTTTGTGGCCACACGAGTGATCATGTAGACTAGGAGATTCCAAGTCCTTCCAAAGAAGCCCATCCTGTCTGTCATCAGGGAGTTGAACTCAGGGACATAGGCAATGGGGGAAGTTGCACCAATTTCCGCTGGGAACCAGAAACCAGTGGAGATCACAGCATATTTGACATGGAGAATGTGGGCCAGGATAAAGCCACACATCTCATTGGGGTCCACCAACAGCAGGTCAAATTGCTCACGCTGGAGTTTCTGCAGAAGGGTAGAGTTTCCCAGCACTAGGTCACAGTTTTCCAGATACTTCTCCAGAAAGGAAAACATCTCCAGAGAGGTCATCTTCCCTTGGAAGACACGCTTTATTTTCTCCTGCACCCAGGCATCTGCACTCTCTGTGCTGAAGATACCCCAGTACCTCTGCATGCGGAAGCCAGGCGTGTAGGTTTCCACGTCCCGACCCTCATGAAGTAGCAGCACAGGGTCATGGCCACGGTCAGTCAATGCCTCTGCCACTCGCATGAAGACCCGCAAATGGCTGTCAAAGACTACGGTGGGCATGATCAGCACCTTGGCACAGCGAGATGGCTCCAGAGTGAGTGCAGTCACTAGGAAGAGAAGAGCAGCGGGGCATGGTAGCACCTTCATCATCTTCATTGCTGCAAGGAGAGAAACATGCCATTAAAACAGTATGAAATGCTCTGTCGTGTACTTGGGCAACTAATAACTGGGATTGTAGCTGCAAGCCAGAAGCTCATGAGCTGGGAGAGGGCAGAGGTCTGGAGTTCATCACTGGAAAACAAACAAAAAAATCCAAAACCAACAAAAAAAAAAGTGACAAAAAAATAATCCTGAAATCAGATATCAGGGGAGTTTGCCAGAAATTCAAAACATCTTCTCTGTGCTCCTATGGCTCAAAAACTAGCAGACTGGCTTACAGAGAGTTAGAGAGGGAGAGCTGCTGGAGGAACTCTGCTGGGTCACAGCATCAGCAGACACTCACTGCTCTATCCCCAGTTACTGCTACAGAACCAGCACAGCTGGATTTCATTTCTATTTCTGTCCAGCCAGAACGGCTGGTTCCCTCTGAGCCCTTGATGTTTGTGCAAGCTCACTGGGAGGTCTGCAGAGCCTGCTGGGAATACAGAGAGGCATGCTCCAGCTTTGGCCCTTGCAAGGCTGGCAAGACACCTTGTTCAATGCAGGCAAGGAGGGAGCATGCCCAGGTCGCAGCAGAACCCTCCAAGAGGAACCAGAATTCCAGAGAGCACACCAGGGGTCTGGATGGAGAGCTGCTCCACTACAGATCAGCCATAGGAGGGTGGAGAGGCGCAGGCAAAAGGGCTGGGAAGGGAAAGCAGGCGTTGATGCTGATGCACTGGAAGAAGACAAACCCAGAAGGCAGGCCCAGAGATAGTGTGCAACACCCATGGCACACTGACACCCCTTAGTCACACTCCTACGGCCATCATCCCATACCCAGTTTGGTGAAACACCCAGCATTTCTGTTGTGTAAGGGGTGTTGCTACATCTCTGGAAGCAAATGCGCCTCACCCACACCTTACATTATTTTGGGAGAAGAATTACATGATAATTATTTGGGAACAGTCAGAAGTAGAGCTGTGTCCTGAAGACCCAGTTCAGACATGCTAGGAACTGGGGTGGGGGGAGAAATTACAATGGGAACAATTATAAGTGGATTTTGGATGGCCCCACATGCTAAGCCCAGGGGGGCTGCAGGGATGTGGTAGAGCAGAATTTGGTCCAAGATTTTCTGCCAGCCTCTCCATTACTGCTTGATCAACTGGGTGGCTGTGCCTGCAGGAGCAATGAGAAACATGAGAAATACTAGCTAGCTAGGGGATGGTTTGAACTTACAGAGCAAGAGCTCCGGTAAGATGGAGACAAAGGTGATGGGCTGGAGAGAAGTGAGCAGAAGCCCTGCAAGGAAAGTAAGGATCTGCCCAGAAACCTGCCTTCCTGACAGCGGGAACAGGCTGGCTCATGCCACCACCACCATGGAGCTACAGCCCACGAAGCTGGTCTAGTTGTCAGCTTACTTGAAAAGCCCAAAAGGGATTTATCCTGCTCACACCAGGGAAGGTAAAGCATTGTCTATGACATTGTGCAGCAGATCCAGAGCACATGCAGCTTCCAGGGGAGAGAGGGAGGGATGGCAGCCCCATACTGCTGGCCTTCTCCGGGACAGTGGGCTCTCAGGACAGGCACTATGACAGAAACAGGTATAGGCTTGTCCTTGGGCACCTGCTAGGTCATACACACATATAAGTGTGTTGAGAAGAGTAGAAGAGGTGGTTTTATATGTGGGGTGTTTTCTCATTGGGCAATAAGGAAAAGGTGAAGAAATAGTGCAAGTGAAAGGAAAAGTTATTTAAAGAAAAAAAACCTATCACTCATCTTCAGCAAGGACCGTGTCCTGCCATGGACCTATGTGCCAGACATTGCTGAGACTCTCACCTTTGCCAGGATTCTGGGAGCTACCAAAGTCCAAATGACAAGCAAGGGGTTGATCTCAGGCCAGGGGCAGATGCTGACACAGGAGACCTGCAGATAGCCCTTGGCTGCTTCAACCTTTCCAACATCAGGACCAATCCATAAAGGTGCAGGGTCAGGAGACCCTTCTCCCTACCCAGGCAACAGGAGAGACTGTAAATCTTCCTAAGTGGTGGGAAGATGCCAGGCTGCAGGAAGGGACCTTTTTTTCCTACCCAAGTTCAATATCACCAGAGCTAATCTCTGCTCTGTCCATGCCCAGAGAGAAACCCTGGTCACAGCTCCAGCCCTAGATCTGTGCTGGATACATCAGGCAGGTTTTCAACCAAGCACATCCCTGCTTTTTAGTGCTCCTGGGATATAATGAAGGCATAACTACCAGCTCAATGGACAGTACCCTGCTGGCTCCATCCCTTGTTCAGCAACTAGTCACTGTTAGGATCTCAGGCTGGCAGCCAAGGGGAAAGGAGAGAAGACCTAAACCTTATGCACACAAAGGATAGACGAGAGAAGGCTCAAAATCCACCTACCTCTTATCAACACTGAACACATAGCTACAGCCATCCCATAAGCTTTTCAGCAGGATCCTCCAGCAGGGGCAGGTGCTGTAGCCAGTGCAGCACCATCTGCAGTGCAGGGTGCTGGCTGCAGCCCAGCCCTCCAGCTACGGGAGCTCGGTTGGCAGCACCCACTATTGGGCTGCAGGCAGGTGGTCTTCAAGAAACCTCCAAACCACTGGGCACGCAAATGGGATTCTGCTGAGAGCTGAATTCACAGCCTGCATCTCAGCAGAGGTGCAAAATCCAAGTAAACAACAGATCCCACACTAGATCCAAGAGCAGACCACACAGAACCACCTCCTCATTTGTAGTCTGAAGTCCTGGGCTAGAAGCTACATCAGATAAAGATTCCAAGACACAGCACCACCACTGAAAGAAGGCTTGCAAATAGAGAATGCACCCCTTCCTGTTCTCATGACAAGCGCCCAGTAAAGCCATGCAAAGTGGCTGGTTTGCACAGAGCAATCCCCCTAACACTGCAATTAACACCAACAGTCAAAAGTCAGGGTTCCAGAAAACTATTTAAAAAGGCTGGGCCACAGAGACTTTAAGTTTCACTGCTGCAGCAGGCAGGGCAGAGCAGGTATCACGATAGGAGCCAGGATCAGAGCCTGCTGCAGGAAGGGTGGGCAGGGGGAAGCCCTCACATGACTGCCACCACCTGCATTGTATGCCTGGCCACCATCTGCTGCTGGGAGTTCGCTTTCAAAGCCACAGCATTGAAATTGAAATGGGAGACAGCAGAACGGGATCAGAGAGAAAACACCCCTCAAACTCCCCTGAGTCAGTTCTTACTGGGCTGAAATTTGCTCCTTGATTTTGCCCTATTTTACAAGTTTGACAGGGTGTGATTTTGATACCAACGGCAGATTGCATCAATTTCATTGAAGTAACTAAACAGCCACAGCTCTAAAGACAGATGTTTCTTTAATTCAGGTGCCTTTTATTAGGTGGAAGTACTAAAACATCTGACAGCCAGAAGCCTAAGCAGAGAAGCCCATGAAGAAATGGCAGTGAAGAGAACCCATTGCGAGGACCCTGCTCTTTACACCTCTCCCTCTCCTCCAGTACTTTGTATTGTCTAACACCTGCCAAAGACCAGGAAACCTGTATCCATGGGGCTGAATTACTTCCCCTCCTGCATCCTAGTCTCTATCCAGCTCATGATGACTGTAAGAAGTGTTTTCACTGTAAACTTCTCAAGAGTTAACGAAGCAGCACAATTCCTTTGGAGCCAAAAGAAAAAGGTATTTTGACTTGGATGCTCAAAACTCTTCCTGGAATAAGAGAACAAAGTTTGCCTCATCTGTTGGGTATGATCCAGAAAAAACAGGACCATCTGCTACCATCAAGTTGATGATAGCCAACCCAGTTGTGGCTAATTTATAGAAGCCAAAACTCCATGCAATCAGGCAGGTATGCAGCTCTGAGAGCAATTCTGCCACTGCAGGAAGATGTTGCACTACAAGCAAGAGCTGCCCAGGAGAATCTCTAGTAAAAACCTAGAAGATACTGTGCTGTATATAAAGCAAACTTAATAAAGCACATGTTGAAGCAGGGAAGTCTAACCATCAGTCACATCCAGCCCAGTGCTCTGGTTTTGGATTACCACATACTCCTGCTTCACCAGAATCACCTGGCTAAATACACACTAAAATACTAATGTGCATATTATGGTATACTAATATGCATATTATGGTATACTAATATTAGTATTACAGTATTTTAGTATAGAAAACAGTGAGCAAGAAAAAACAACTTCCCTTCAAATATAGGCCTCCCCAGGCAGGCTGCAGCCCTGAGTTTTTTTTAAATATTGTTTGCACACAGAGTGAATAGCGCACAGATGGTCTGCCCAAAACAGAGTGTCTTTCTAGCATTTTCCTTTTGACATCTTCATGGCGGCCCACAAGAAACACAGAGAATGAACAAAGCCCAGATCCCCAAAAGACCAAAGGGAACAACCACAGCAGTGACCAGGTCAGCATCAGAATAACTTGTATTTTACACCACACTCAGTGCTACTGCTTCCACACAAAGGCATCAGCAGCATTCTGCTCATCCTCATCCATTTTGGACAAAGACTGACGTAGTCTCCAATCAGTTCCAAATTTTTGGGCCATCTTCAACATCCTTCTTGGATCACTGGACTTTTATGGAAGAAGCGCTACAGGCAAGGTGGGACGAGGCAAGGAGGCTGATAGTTCATAAGTCACTGCCAGAGAACCATGGCACTAAAGAAAATACTGGACCATAACAACTGAGAAAAGAAATAAGGATCTGTATCTCAGCTTGTCAAGGCATTTAACCCTACACACATCTTCAAGAACTCGAGCTGGGGGATGGTGTCAAACACCACACATCTGCTTCCTGACCTGGCCTCTCATCGCACATTAAATCTTGGTAATCAAAATCCCCCCACTCCATATTCACAGGCTTCCTGGTTGTCTTCTGGAAGGGACACAGCTGGTGCTCTGCAACAGCAAGTTCCTCCAGATGGCCTTTTCCCCTCACTTGCAACACAGCTGCAAGACAGAGAAGCTGCTGATGCTCCTTGTGAGTGTTCTCAGGTCTGCAGCATGGCTGCACTTAAAGAACATTATCTGTAATTAATCCCTGGATGCAAGAGACAGAAAGGCTTGGGGCCATTTCCAAATGTTCACGTGAGCCACAGACCTTGAGGTGAGAGCGCATGACAGTGCAGTGCACATTTTTGTCTTAAGAAGGAGTTAATGCCTGTGTGACAGTCAAGTTGAACAAGTTCTTGAAACTGCAGAGAAAACTGGAGAAATGTAAGTGCACCAAACTTCAGAGAAGTGGTCAAGAGGGGCAGGGAAGAAAAGCCTTCCATTTGCTGCCCTGTCATTTCAGCTTCTTTCTGCAGAGAAGTGCCATGCTAAAAGAAATAAATCATTAAACACCCCAGAAAGTTGAGAAACCTTGTGTAAGAAGCACTTGGGACTGATAAAGTCCTGACAGACAAGTCTGATCACATTTGAGGGAATTACAGTAGTAGAGAAGACAGAGATGAGTCTTATCTTCAATAAAACAACTGACGCCTTCATGTAATGAAAAAAAAAAAAGAAAAAAAGAAAAAAAAGATAACCCAACAGCTCCTTAGCTCTGAGCACACCAGAGGAACGAGACCTGTCCGAGCTGCCACAAAGGAGGGATGCACAGAAGGGGAGGCAGAACAGGAGCGGGAAGGCACTCCCGAGATCCAATCTCCTGGAGGAAAACGAAGCAAGATTCACAAAAGCGCTTTGAACGTTCGTTCGTCCCTGTGCCAGAGCTGTGACCCTGCAGAGTTCGGCAGGTGCCCGACCCGTGCCCTCCCGCAGCCCTGTGCCCGGGCTGCTCACACGCGCATCCCGGCAGCGCCAGGGCCAGGCTGGCAGCCGGGCACTCGGACCCTTTCCCTCTCCCTCTCCTTTCAGGTGCCATCAGCTCACGAAGCTCAGCCCAGCCCTTCACCGGAGCACGACGGCAGGACCACGGCACCGGGGCTGCCCCGCCGCCCGCCCGCCGGGGCTGAAGGACGCCCCTCCCCGCCCGGCAGCGGGGCCGAC
>VZRW01013172.1:44396-57831 GCA_013398125.1 Aegotheles bennettii
CCGGGCCGGGCCAGGCCGCAGAGAGGCAGGGCGGGAGGGTCGGCGGGGAGAGCGCAGGGAACTGCTCCGGCAGGTGGGGAGGCGGCGCCGGGCGGGTCCCGCTGGTGGCTGCTGCCGGCCCAGCGGGCTAGAGCACCGCTCCAGGGGCCGTGCGGGACCCTGCTCGGACACCGAGAGGGCCCGGCCCCGCTGCGGCCCTGGGAGAGGAGGGGAACGGGGGCTGTGTTAGTCCGGACAGCAAAATGGAAAGGAAGGCGCCCAGGGGCAGGAGGCGGCCGGGGCAGCGTCCCAGGGCGCCCACAGGGGTGCAGCACAGGCGGAGGGGGCTGTCCTGCTGCTCCGGCCCCAGCACGAACCACAGCCGGAACCGCACCGGCAGCGCACGGGGACGCCAGAGCCGGGCGCCCCACGAGGAGTTCCCTTCACGCCAGGATTGGAGGTGCGGGTTATGCCCACCTCGCAGCTACAGGAGCTTGTGCAGGGAGCAGCTTGTCCTGAGCGCCCAGCACATGGAGAGCGTGTAGCTCTGGGTCTCACTTGTGCTCGCTCAGCCAGGGGCCGACCTCCAGCAAGGCTGGTGACATTGTTTGCATCTGCTGCAGACCCTGCTGTTACACCTTCACGTTCGAGGTGGAAGGCTGTAGCAGACAGTGTTGGTTGCAGAGCAACTGACAGCCCAAATCCACCTGGCGATTCATCCCGACCTTTCCACAGAGGTGTAACACAAGGGGTAAAAATAAGCACTACAGCACCACAAGACCCCCACCAGGCTCTACCTATTAGCACTTCTCTTTTCCCTGCACACACGGTCACAAGAGAAGGAAGAGATCTAAGGGGACACAGAAACTCTTTCTTTGAACCAGGTACATACAGAATTTCTCAGTTATACCTATTGCTTCTTATTCCCACGGGCTGGTGCTACTTTAGTTATATTGCCAGCTGCCATGCAGTGAACTTGGTAGCAATATTTGAGAAGAGCTAACCAGACATTCTGGTGAGAAGGGTCTTGAGCAGCCTCAGTTTTTCTTGGTATAAGCAAATATACTTCTAGAGTTTTATCCAAACTTCTTGCAGTCACTCAACAGCCAGCTGCACAGGCCACTTTCACTTCTGAAGGCCTGTTACACACACGAGCATGTAAGGAGACAAGAACTCACAGACAGATGCAGAGACAGTGCTACATTACACCCGGCACTGATACCCTCCCTTTCCCCACCTGCTACTCCACAACTTTAACTACCAGATCCAGTCAGATTACAAAGGCAGCGATCTTTATTTTCCGACACATGAAAATCCTCACACTTAAAATACCCCCAGAATATAAAAGTTTTTTAAAAGTTTAAGAGTTCCAAATTTAAGTTCCCAATAAACAGAAGAAAGAGGGCAAACGAAAAAATCACAAGCAAGATGATGTTCAAATCCCCAGGCAGAAAATGCTCTCTTCCCACCTTCCTTTGGCCTCTAACCTTTAATTTCATGTAATAACCGTGGTCTCCTGGGCCACTCTGTACTGTAGCCTGGAATCCAGGCACCAGAGTGATTGTGCAAGCCAGAGAAGTCCTGAAAAATGCTCATTGGAACAAGTTGCAGCTCATGTATATGGGGGTGGCTCATCAAGTTTCATCCAACCCTCAATTAGGTGACACTGCTTTGCACACTAATGTAGCTTCCTGCAACAACAGGGCTCTTCTCATTGTCACCCTTTGGGGAGGGAATGGAAACATGGAAATCAGGCCCTGCACAACCTCTCTTGGTGGCTGACAGTTTTGTGATGGGGCAAGCAGTTCTCACAGCCCACTACCCTGCTTCCCAAACATGCACTGCTGCTGTTAAATTCATACTGGCTATGGGCTCAGCAGACAGCTTTCACTAACTAACTTAACTCACCTAACAGTGGAGAAAAGGAGTTGGGGAAGCATTTTCTACCAGATGTGAGTCGCACCAGAAATAAGGAGGCAGTCACACAACTGGAAGGAAAGCAAGCCCTGCTCTCAACAGCAGTAAGCTATTATATTATCTCAGTTGTTCGTGAAATCTGTTTAGGCTGCAAGTTACTAACTTGTTTGAGGCTCCCCATACTGAACATGTAGTACAGCTAATACTTCAACCCTTACAGCACCAGGCTTCATTTGCCTTACTGCTACGGGGAAACTGGTATTTTTCTTTCTTGGTAGGGATTTAACATATCGAAAACAGCTCAAAGAGCAAGTGATCCAACCCAGAAAATAAATTTAAGGCATTAATGATACATTCAACTCAACTCCTAACAAGCTGCATGGCACATTGCTGGGAGTAAGCATAAGCTGGCACATTTTATGTTCAGAGAGAACAAGGAGTAATGCCACACAGCAGTCAGAGCCTCCGAAACAAAAACAGCAAAAAGCAGAGCTAGGTAGAAAAGAGGGCTTCTTCTCCTCTGCCTCCTTACCCATTCCCACTGAGCCAAACATCACAATCTCCATGCAGTCAAGAGTTTCTGCACATCTCCACTCCCCAGCTACACTCCTGACGAAAAGTGTTCTCACGAGTGCCACAGCAGTACTATAGACCTTGGTCTTTCTGAAACAGCCCCCAACTTGTAACTGCAAGCAATACAGTTACTCAACTACTAAGGTGTATTTAGACTCTGACTCTCTAAGTACTCTGGTTAGTGGCCTCAACAGGAGTGGAAGGAAGAGGAAGGTAGGAATTTATTGCAAGGTGAAACCATAAAAGGAAACAGAAAAGAGGAACCCTGTCACACTGCAATTGTGAACTTGAAATGTTGGGTGGGGATTATAGGCAGAGTGTTACAGTAACTAGCCAAAGGCAAGTTACAATACTTGCCATTTCACAGGTATCAGTTAAACTAGCTGAAAAAGAAGTGGGAGGTTAACATACAGGAAAACTTATTTCTTCTACTAGATGTGCAGGAAACTGAAATGAAAAATCACTGCCAGCCTTTTAAAATAAGACTGTAGAAAATTTAAGTCTTGGAGGTCACCCTAGTGGTGCCAAGAACACCAGCTCAAGGACGGTTCCAAATTAGTTACCTGAACCAGAATTAGAAATAAAAGGGGGAAACATCCAACCATTCTCCCACAACCCCATGCTAGAGCTGCCTGCCCCACAATGGGCTAGGGCAGGTAGCATTCCAGGCAGGCTTGATATCCATCACGTCCACACACCCATCCAAGCCATTCTGCTGAGCAGATGGTTTACAAATTCCCAAGAAAACATCCTCAGTCACTTTCAAACTTGACAGAATTGACTTGAGTCGATATAGTGCCCCCACGGTAGCTGCCTCGTTTCTTCTTTGTCTTCTCATGTCGGAAAGATTTTCCTTTAGTGAATTTCAGGACATTGTTAGCCTTCTCACCCCAGTCACCAGCTGCTCCTTTCTGTGAGGGAGGAAGGGGGAGAGGAAAAAGAAATTCATATCAACACTCAAGAGAGTAAAGGCAGTGCTTTGCACTTCATCCTGCCCAGCAAACACCGGCACATTAACACCGGAGTCGAAACCACTCTCCCATGCACCTTCTGCCAGTGTTCACACACTTGCTAACAGCACCTCCTGGTGGAAAAAGTTCCATCAAAAAGACTGTCCACAAGCACACCAAGGCTACTCTGTGGATGTGCATTTGCAGAGGCCAAGCGTTACCACTCTGGGCACCACACCTAGCCCTACCTTTGCTTCAAATGAGTTATCAGCAACACGGGCATCCACCTCAATCTCTTCTTCCCTTACTCGGCGAAATGGAGAGGCTGGCTGTTACAGACAAAGAAAACAAGATACAGTAAGCGCATACATGTGCGTGATACTCCCTTAGTGACAAACTCCTTCCCTCTCTGCCCTGCAAATACAGAGCCCTGTTTACGTCATCTCAATCTTTAAGTGTTTCTCAGATTCATAATCCTTTCCCCTCTTCAGATCAGGCAGCACCGGGATGCCCCAATCAACTTTTGCCAGACTAATACTATATATGTGTGTGCTCCCTAGGGTTCTCCAAATAAGGTTCAAGTGTTTGAGGACGGAGGAAAAACACAAATAATCCTGTGGGCCCAACCTCCTCAAAAAAGTCTACTTGTTCAGGAGGCAGAGATGCCTCTCCCACCAGTCACCACAGTCCACCCTCACTCACCTGTTTCACCTTGGGAACTGTGTGTGGTGTTTTGGTTTTGATCTTTGCCTTTTTACTGTGTGGTGTCTCTGGCTCCTGAACATCTTCCCTCTTCTGCTTCTTCCTGATCGTGCCTGTTAGATGTACAGCAGTAAAACTTCAAAGAGAGTAACTGGAGTGTTGAGAAAAGTCATGGCATCACTCCCCCAGAATGCAAACCCAGTACTGACACGGGTGTAAGAATCAGTCCTTGCATTACCTCACCCAGAAAACAGACTGCTATAACAGACCCTAACAGCCAATCTGGATCAGCAAGGATTTTGCCATCCTGTCCTAATGGATAAAGATCAATTTTGTGGAATTGGGTACATCTTATTTATGATTTAGTGCACTTGAGAAAGTTCTGTTGGTTAAAATTCGCCAGTTCTTGGAACCACACAGCATGCCCTTGCACACATCATTGGTGCATTCAAAGTCATTTCCTTCCTGGAGGGATAAAGATTGAGACTGTGCATTGGGGCATCATCTACTGTGCTCCACTCCACAGAGACAAGGTCCTCCAGCAGTCTGCCTTGTGTCACCATCAATCTCATGTGTGCACAGATGGCAACTGGCAACCACCATACAGGAATGTGCTTCATGTTAGCACAAATTCCACTGGCAGCAGAGACGCAATACAGATAAAAAGGATCACATCAAATTAAAAACTAGCCCTTCCCTCTTAGTACTGCACCAGATGGCATAATCTAATAGCACAGAAATTAGACGAAATACTGTTTAAGAAAGGCTCCCATTCATGCTTAGCTTAGGAACACTGCCTGACAGACCCATGTGCCAGACTGTGGGCAATACCTCCATTGGCTTTTCCAGTCTCTTCTTCAGAGCTGCTTTCACTGCTGCTACTGCTGCCACCAGCTGGCTTAGACTTCGGATTGTTTGCTGCTGCTGCAGATGCTTTTGCTTTTCCTGTGGAGGCAGTGGTCTTAGGACCGTTCTGTACCACTTTCCCTGCCTTTTTGGGCTTCTTATCCTCTTCGCTGGAACTATCAGATGAGCTGCTACTACTACTAGAAGCAGCCGCCTTCTTTCCCACAGTTGCTTTTGCTGCCCCTGTAGATTTGCTGGCTGGCTTCACTGCTGGCTTCTTTTCTTCTTCACTGCTTGAGCTATCAGAGTCAGAAGTGCTTGCTTTGGGAGCTGGGGTAGAAGGTTTGGACACTGGCTTAGCCACTTTGCTAGTTAATTTAGCTGGAGTGCCTTTCTTCTTCTCATCCTCAGAGCTGCTGGAGCTGCTGTCTGAATCAGAGCTACTTTGTGCTTTCTTTGCAGCAACTTGAGACTTATTTGCGGCAGCTTGACACTTACTTGCGGCAGGTGTTGCAGCTTTAGTTGTGGGCTTCACAGGGGTCTTCTTATCAGAGCTATCAGAATCTGGAATGGAAAAGAATAATCAAGGCTAAGCCCTATTCTTTCAACACAAAGCTAATATGCAGATTCAATGCTGATGTCTCAAGTAGCTTATGAAGTGCACTGTGTTAACATTGCAATGAGTATTCCTGTCCAACTGCACCCTCATACCCTGCCTAGAAACAGATCTGAGCAAGCACAACGTACATGAGGAAATTCTCATTTTCTCCTATCCTATACCTGAGCTCTCCGAGGATGAACTGGAGTCTTTCTTCGCTTGTTGAGGCTTGACAGCTACTTTTGCTGGTTTGGAAGTATTCTTTATCAAAGGTTGTTTAGCTGGGAGCTTACTCCCTACTTTCTTCTTATCATCTTCAGAGCTGGAATCTAAAAAAAAAACCAGGATGTTCTTTAAGTTAATAAGCTTCTGAAGCAAGTTACTTTAGTAGTAACATATATAACTCCTGGGGAAGCGCAAAGCAAAATGGGTTGTGGCCCAAGGCTAGGCCAGTAGATAACTGGCAATAAGCAGCATCTGATGAACACTTCCTGAATGGTCAGGGCACGCATTCATCATCTATGGATCATCTTTGTTGGGAGGAAGTGAAAACAAGCAGTTTAAGTTCTTCACTAATGCATGCACAAAGAAGCAGATACTTGGAGAATAATGTAGAAGAGGTATGGAATAAGGGACTGGAGAAAGTACAGGTATGACCAAGAACAAACTCAGAGAGAAGAAACATCGAAAAAAGCTATGTTGTAAAGATCAAAGACAGGCCAAGAAATTTGGAGATTAAATTGACAAAGCAGGGAAAGTGAGGCAGCAACAGGAGAGTGTCTCATTTTAGCTTTACTTCCTGTACCAGATGTGTTCAGCACCAGTCTGAGGATAGACTGGATACTCCTGTGTACAAATATGCCTTTGTATTGTGTGTCAGCAACCTGGAATGCTAAGCCTGACCTATTCCAACATTTCTGAATACCTTAGTAACAGTAATGAAAACCTTGTCCATTTGTGAGAATCCAGGCAAAAAAACAGAGGACACACAACTCCTGCCATTTGTTGAAGAGCCAGCCAGCAGACAGGCTGCTGCCACCCACAGTCTCTGCCGCGGCACCAGAGATGTTGACCTATACAAAAGGAGCACCTTGAACTTGGAGAGGAAATATAGCAATAGGGAACTTACATGGGAAATATAGGATTGCAAGCCTTAAATCTGGTCAACAGAAGATACAAAGTACAGTATTCCCCGTTTCTAGGGTCACATTAGGAGAAGGCATCTTCTGAGTCTATTTTGAACTTGGTACAGTGATAATTTTATTTTGGAAACTTCCCCCAAAGCCCATAATAGGGTAACAGAAACAAAAATCTTAAGACATAGATCCTCACAAAGTTGCATTAACCTTCCTAGAGAAATCTGATACACGATGCCCCATCCTTTCCATCCAGCAACATGCAGACCAGAAAGGTCTCAGCACTTCCCAATCATCTCCTTGATGTCTCACGGTCAGGTTTGAATAAAGCACTTCTGCTATTTGGTCACACTCCACTCTGCATAGTAGGATGCTGTTGTTCAATTCCATACCTTGTCTGTGAAGCTTTTGAGCTTACAGGCTAAGAATCTTGGCAGATACACCACTATATAGCGACTTGGCCAATAAAAACATTAACAAAAAATCAAAATTTCATTTTTTTAATTACCTGAGTCACTGTCAGAACTGGATTCAGCCTTCTTGGTAGTCACAACTTTGGGTTTGGGGCCAGGGATCGTTTTTGCTACTACTTTCTTGCCTGCAAAAGCAAGTCTAAAGTTAACAGGCCACATCCATACCAAACTTTTATCCCAAGATCCAAATCTTTCCAGATGCAAAAAAGCTCCCTACCCAGTACACCAGCTATTCAGCCAGCAACATCACAAGGACCTGACCAGCTGCAGTGACGGTCTGGGCTCATTCCCGCTAAACTAGATCCCAATGACTTTTCAAACCAACATGTCCGAAGTAATCCAACCTGCACACAGTTTGGATCCCGAGGTCGCACAAGGTTCTGTCTGGGAAGTCTTCAAGTTACTCAGAAACTTCCAGAGAAGCAAACAGCAACATAGACCAAAGTCATACAGCTTTTTCAAGGAAAACCAAAAGATTGTCAAAACACTGTCCCCATCATACTTCCTTTGCAGCCTATTCTCCTCACAACATACCTGCTCCTCCCTTTGGGGGCACCTTCTCTGCCTCATCACTACTGTCTGAGGAGTCACTGCTCTCAGCCTTTTTTGCAGGAGCCTTGGCAAGGCCCTTTTTTGTCTGCGTAGCTTGAGGAGGTGGTACAGCACTGTACTGACCTACAAAGAGAAACAAAGCATTTAGATGTCTGCATGATAACACAAGCAGACATGAAATGTGTGTTGTAGTTTGAGTAAAGCACTTCTGCTATTTGGTTCCATTTATTCCTCTTCTATAGCTATAGTCAAAGATACAAAGATACTTATAATTTGAAAGGTTACACCCACTGCACTGTTATTGCCTGTTTCTACTGTGAGTTTAACTCTCCTCTTGGGGTTCAGCTGACCCAAACATCTATGCAGAAGTTTCCTCTGCAATTTAGGAAGAATGGGAGCTTGTGTCACCAAACTTTTTCAGAAAAAAAAAAAGTATGTCAGCTGTTGATTTTCATTTACTGCCTCCTCAGATCCTCTGATTAGAGAAGCAGACTGAATTTCAATGTTCAATCCTCTGCTCAGACCAGCTCTTTACTGGAATCCTAAAAGCACTATACTATATTGAACAGAGGCCCATTTAGTCCATCAGCTTGGCTAAACTGAACACTGGATACTTAAATTAAAAAAACTTAAATTGCTGTGGTTATAGAATAACCAAACCACCAGCAAATTACTTCCCAAATCCTGGTAGACAGAAAACCCTCAAGAAGAATGTCCTTAAGGGCCACGTGAATAGAAGACATGCAGCAAACTATGCAGAGTCTGTCACAATCTCTCCCACTTCCCATCTTTTACGAGGGAGAAGCTGAATCGTAAGCTTAAACTCCAACAGCACACACGAAAAAAGCTGTTGTGTTTCTGGTTCACAATACCCTCACCAGCACCACCTGGAACACTGTACGCAACAAGACTTGCCTACGTCCCACACACGCTTCTCCTGGGACAGTGGGACTACCAGAAAGCATCCTCCCACATAGCAGCAAAGGTATTTAGTACTTACCAGACTTCAGCTTTTGTTTTGCAGGTGGCTTTTCATCATCTGAGCTGTCAGATGAGTCCTCACTACTGGAACTTTCCTTGGCATGTTTGTTTTTCCCGGCTTGAGCAGCTGCAGATTTCAGCAAAGGCGATTTCTTGAGAACAGCCTTATCACAAGAAGGAAAGAAATACACATTAAAAAAAGAAGTTACCAAAATCTTGTGGGGACAGCTGAATGTGGATCTTGTTTAACTCTACACCTCACTTAAGAAAACAAATTTTGAAGACAAAGGGAGAAACATTAACAAAGATTCTCAAATGCAAATTTTAGGAAACACAGAAGCATCATGATCTTTCTGGACACTCCGCTGCTGTTCCCTGTTGTAAGAATCCCTAATGAGGAGCCCCTTTGACAAAGGGCACAGAACTGACTGAAATGGTAGCAGCTGCCACTTGATTAAACACCACTATGATTATTTTTGTGTTGCAGAAAACAGTCTTAAACATTCCCTAGAGTGGAAAACTCAAAGTTTCAGATAGCTAAGCATGAGAGAGTCACACAAAAGTGTAATGGAGACAACAATATGGTTATTACACAATGAGATGTTTTCCTGCACAAGGAAGGAGCAGAAGAAGCATTAAGAAGGTATTAGGGAAGAAAGCCAGCACATGGAGAGGTGCTAGAACACATACTCCCACTGTATGATGGAGAAGGAGGCATAAGAACCACAAACGCTGTGGTCAGCATCTGTGTAGTCTGCACCTTTGTCTACACATTTCACAGTCCCTGCAAGACAGCGATACACTCAGTCTTATGAGACTTCTACAGTGTTCACAAAGTTTTCCACAGTCTCATTTACCTTATTTGGCGCAGCCTTTTCCTCATCAGAATCTTCACTACTGCTGCTACTACTTGCTGCTTTTCCATTGACCACCTTTGTGGCCACCTGGGCAGCTTTACTTCCTTTTGAGACAAGTAAAAAAGGACATTAGAAAATATGCTATGGGACATGAGGGGTAATTACATTCAGCATAAAGTATCATAGAGAGAAAAGAACCACAGCAAGCCAAGAGGGCAGACTAAGGCAGTACTGCAAAAGTGTTGTTGTAACCTGCTGCAAGCTTAGAAAGTTTTCAGAAAACTGTCCATTCTAGCTCATGAGAAGTTCCATGACAAAAGTAACGATCTTCCCTGCTCTTAGAGGGAGAAATACTAGCAAAAGCACAACTTAGGCAGTTAAGGTCACTGATCACAGCTACTTACACAAACAATGCAGCATTTGGAACTAGACATTTTATTTGCAATTGGTTCCACACCTCTTCCATGTCAGAAGCAGACTGGACTGGGTGCAAACGGCAGTGATAGCAGCCTTTCAGACTGCTGTGTTAATACATACGCCTTTGCATGTAGGTGTAGCCTCTACCACTCGCCCCTAGCTTTTTTTTTTTTTGGCACTTTGACTCATGATACACAATAGGAGGTACCTGATTTAGGTGTTGCTGGTTTTGGTGGCTGTTTCTTTGGTGCTTCTTCATCTGAGCTGCTCGAACTGGAACTCTCTGCTTTCTTCTGAGGCTGGATTTTGGTTCCAGCTGGCTTCACCACAGGTTTTGCAGCTTTCTAAACAACAGGAGGGAAAACTGATTTGCCATGAAAACAAAAAGAGGCTAGTAAGTGGGACACATGCACAGAGAACATAAACAGCTGTCTTTCACAGAGGTTATGATTTTGACTTGGAAACATCACTCTGCTAGGGCCTGAAAATCCCTGAATAACATTTTTTCTCTGGGAAACCTCCCAGCAGCCCATGGGAGACTTCCTTTGCACCTGTCTGCAGTTCTACCACCTCAAAAGGGGGCAGCTCTGGGGCTGGCACTGTTCTCTTCCTTCTCCAGATCACACTAGTCTGAAGACTGAAAATACTGACTGGCCAACTCTGGTTTCTCTCTTCTAGTGTACACTGACATCATCCTTCCACCTTCCCAGTTCTCACAACCATGACTGAAGCAAGAAAAAGGAAAGAGAAGATTCTCTTTTTATATATACACGCATACATACATACATATGTATGGAAAAAAAAGATCAAAATTATTTTAGCGGTTGTAAATAAATCTTTCTCTGCAAAAAAAACCCAAGCTCTGCCAGTCTTAGGATAAAAGCAAGGAGCAGACTTGGATATGAAACAAAGTGAGCAGTGGGCATGAAACTAATTTTTCATGGTACCAGTCCAAGTGGTACACTGTCCGCTACAGAAACGTTGTCTTTACATTGCACCTGCAGCAGCTTAAGCACTTCACAGGTCAGGAAAAGCGAGCTCAATTTCAGAGAGAATTCTGCTGGTCCAGCGCAGAACCACAAAGATGATCAAGGGAGTGGAACATCTCCCTTATGAGGAGAGGCTGAGGGAGCTGGGTCTCTTTAGTTTGGAGAAGAGGAGACTGAGGGGTGCCCTCATTAATGTTTATAAATATGTAAAGGGTGAGGGTCAGGAGGATGGAGACAGGCTCTTCTCAGTGATGTCCAGTGATAGGACAAGGGGGAACAGGTGCAAGTTGGAACATAGGAGGTTCCGGGTGAACATAAGGAAGAACTTTTTTCACTCTAAGAGTGACAGAGTACTGGGACAGGCTGTCCAGACTGCCACAACCTGTCTCCTTCTCTGGAGACATTCAAAACTTGACTGGATGCATTCCTGTGTGACCTGCTCTAGGTTGTCCTGCTCTGGCAGGGGGATTGGACTAGATGATCTTTCGAGGTCCCTTCCTACCCCTAACATTCTGTGATTCTGTGGTCAAATTTGCCACTACCCACCACTATCAAACATGCATTAAAGAGGCTGGAAAGAAACGCTGACCTTTGCTGGAGGCTTCTCCTCCTCCGAGTCTGAATCATCACTGGAGTCCTCGCTGCTGCTCTCTGCCTTCTTGGTTGGAGGGACTGCTTTTGCCTTGGGCACAGCTGCGTCTGAATCATCACTGGAGTCCTCGCTGCTGCTCTCTGCCTTCTTGGTTGGAGGGACTGCTTTTGCCTTGGGCACAGCTGCTGCTTTAGCTGCAAATAAGGGACAGCACACATTGATGGCAAGTTCATTCAAACTTTCATGTACCTATACCCTGCATTAGTGGGTACCAGGGCAAAAGCATATACTAAGGTCATTAAACCATGACTGAAGCTCATAACATCGACTTTGTTCCTTGAGCAGTGTGTGGCAAAGGACTCCAATATAGGCTGTCAAGAGGAGAAGAAAAACTCTGAATTTTATCTTTTTCACATAAGCATTTAAGTGCAGACTCCTGTCACCAAAAAGGACGCTTCACAAGAAAAGCGTCCTCACAAACTGAGATATCATCAAATGGGTCTGCACACCTTCTAGCTTACAAAAACGTGCTGAACAAGCACAGACATCCAAAGAGAACTACAGCAATGCTGTGTTAAGGTTCCAGACACTGTTTAATGTATTTTAGACAAATCCATTCCTTCCTAGTTACTGATTGTTTTTTAATAACATGGAGCAAAATAAATCATTTTGCCTCAAGTTATATTTGCAACTGTCCTTATCAAATGAAAATCAGATCAAAGTTCAAATTCAACTTGAGGATGGCCCAAGTCGAAGACCAGATTTCTTTCTGTGTCTCTCCCTCTACCTATCTACTCCTTCTCTCCTGCAAATCTGCTGCTAGATACACACAAACTTGCATACACTGTGATTAAAGCAAGGCATAAGAACAATTGCAGATAGAAAGGGAAAACTACAGCTCATCACATGCCAAAATGCGGTGGACACATTTTTGGTAGTACTAGAACACAGGCTTGAGAGAAAGGAGCAGGTGAGTAAGGAGGCTTGACGTTGCTCTGGAACTCTGGATACTGTCTACAACCGCCCTGCATCAAACAGGTCATGGTGCCCACCAATACACAAAGGAGCCTGATAAATCCTAGCCACACAGGAGTTTTGTCACATTATGCACATTTTAACAAATGTGAAAGCAGTTATAAAACATGAATCAGTTTTCCTACAACAGGATGAGCAACCATCCTTTAAAGCTCTCGGTAAAACTGAGAGCCCCTGGAAAATAGCACAGGAAAAAATCATGAGGTACCTACCTCCCATTGAAAGAGTATCAGTCCGATCTACATGCACTCAAACCCCAATTTCACTCAATATTTAAATCAACACATAATTTGAACATGTGGCAGCACGCAGGAGTAACCCTGCCAAGACATCCCGTTAGTGCAGTGAGTGAATGGAAAGCAGAATCTCGATACAGACAAGGTAATGAGGATGCTGCTTCAACAGCACCTACCAAAGTCAGCACAGCCTAAGGCCCCCAGGGGCCTCTGCCAGAGGAGACAACTGAGCGGCCCAAACCTTCCAGCGGACACAAGCCCTGGTGTGCTACATTGCCACGGGGCAAAGAGCCCACCCTTCGACACACACGGCCTGCCCGCCGCGGGCAGCAGGCCTGCCAGGACCAAGCTCTGTCCGTGCAGACTGATGGACACAGTGTGACCCACGAACCCCGGCCCCGACGGCTGCACAGGGCCCTCGGGCGAGCCGCTGAACCGAGCCCCCTGCCCAGGCGAGGAGCCCCGGCACACCGCGCCCTGCCCGGCCCCACCTGGCTTCTTGGCGGGGGGCGCCTCGGCCTCCTCGCTGGAGCTGCCGCCGCTGCTGGAGCGCGGCCTCCTCTTCGCCCGCGGGCCGTTGGGAACGCGCTGCTGCTGCTGCT
>VZRW01013172.1:64163-111151 GCA_013398125.1 Aegotheles bennettii
GCCCCCGCTCTGGCCCGGGCAGCCGAGGCTCTCCCGTGAGCGGGCCGTGCCGCGCCTGGGCTGCGGGGAGCGGGGACGGAGCGGAACGCGGCTCCCTGCCCGCCCCTGCCGGGGAAAGGGGAAGGAGGGTCCCGTTCCCGAGTGCAGGGGAGCCCGGGGCTGTTCAGAGCAGCGGTGGCTCCTTTGCTCGCAGCCGGGTTGCTGCGCGTCCGACTTCATCTNGTCCGACTTCATCTTGCTTCACTTGCCTTGTGCTCGGGGCAGGTGCTGGCTGAGCTCTCCCGTGACTCCAGCGCGCTTGGGGCTGGCAGCTCGGCTGGCTCTGGGGGAGGGTGTTCTGCAGAGGAGTCTGTCCCTGCTCAGCCTTCACCACCTAGGTGTCTTTCCATGATGTTTTGTGGAGAAGTCAGTTCTTCCTAAATACTGCTTTATCCCCCTACATTTGCATACGTCTTTTCTGGGATATGACTTGGTGCCCCTTGCCACAGTGGCACAGGATCACAACCCAACTGAGCTGGGCTGCCATCAAGGAAAATGTTTTAGCTAACGTATGTGCAGGTAAAGCTGGTTAGAATAGAGCTGCGAACTCCATGGGGACAGGGTTTTAGCCTATATTGTGTAAGTCTTGCTAGAGCCCGGTTTTCGAGTTCCCCTTGCTGCCGGGAAGTGTACGTGTTTTATCTAAAAAAGGACAAACGTGCCATGCTCGGGGTGAAGTAACGGTGGTGTTTCACTGACGCATATCTCCTGGTGATGTAAAAATAAGCGAAACGGAGGTCTTGGGAGACTTGTGGGCAAAACTGTTTTCTCCCTATAAACAGAAGGTGACTTTACAGAGGCTCTTAAAAGTAGAACAGCTTTGGGTTTACATATCCTAATGCAAATCTTGTGTTCCTGCCACTGAAGTTTGGTTCACAAAACTTTTATCTGCTTTGATTCTGATATTTCCTCTTGCTTGTCTGAAGCACTTTAAATAAAGTGAAGGCTTTCTATTCCAGTCAAAGTGAGAGGTCTTGCTAGGATGTTAATAATGGTTGCATGTGATCACTGTTTCTTTGTTATACATTCCAGCTAGGCAAAGAATGCATTCATTTCCTCATACATCACTTAAATACACATACTTCAGACAATGAAATATGAAAGGTGCTTCAGACTTCTGTTAATGGCCCACCAGCAGCTTCTAACACCTCTTGGAAGTGCTCTCTCTCTTAATAATTTGATTATTAAGACACCTTGGGTTGGGTTTCATTTGTATCATAGGCAGTTGTCTTTCACAGAAGTGGATCCCCCTCTGCCAAGGATCGGTATTTTGGACTGCGATATTCACGTATCCTCCGAACACATGAATCCCAACGCAAGCTGGTAACAGGCTACGTAGTGCTTTTTCATTTAGTCAGAATTTGAGGTGGATTTGATCTAGCAGATGAAAATAATTTGCCACTGCATGTGATCATCTGAGTTGGAGTATAGATTTTGTCTGTCAGTTTTTTACAGTGGAAAACTATTTATGATCTGTAAATTGAAAAAGGTCAAATCTTTTGGCTTATGGGATGAAATAATAGGTAGTAACAGTAGAGGATGTCTGATTCAAATTTGGGAAGTGTTACTTGGGTGAAATGTAGTCTTACCCAGAGCTGACATGTGGCTTCCTGCAGTATTCTTTAGCTATTTCAGTGGTAATCAGAACCTTAAGACATGGCCATAAACCACTGTCCTATGTTTGCTCTGAACTCAAAGATTGTCACCTCACTACTCCCAAACATGATCTGAAGATGAGCCTGGTTTGTTTGCTTCTCAGAAAGGGACTATGAAGGCCTGATATAGTCTATCACTACAGGATATTTTTATTCTCTTGCCACGGGCCTTCTGTGATTTTGGCTGAATTGCTTCATTCCCTTCCATTCTGTGTGTAGTTCTTAAGCTCGGGAAAGCATGTTCTGTCTTTGTGCTATTTAGTCTGTGGGCCTTCCACCTCAGTTAGAGGTCTTGGGCATTTCTACAGTGCTGGTTTGTAATCTCAGTCTTTTATCATCGCTGTATAACGGAGCGTACAACAAAGCACTGAAGAGGCAGTTACAGCTGGAAAGGAGTCCAAAGGTTATGTTTTATCATTGCAAACTGCAACAGAACTGCACCTGAATGTTTTTATATGAAATAAATAGTTAAACATGCCCTGCAGTATTATTAATAGTGCTGACATTTTGTAAGCAGAAGTCCCTTTCATACCCAAAGTTTAGGAATGCAGAAACAAAGTATGTGAAAATTGATTCTAGATTACACTTGAGAGTGTGAAGGATTTTTCAGATGTTTGGCTGGCACAAATCTTTCTTCATCTTGCTATTGCATATACTGTTCATATCTTTCTTACTTGAACTGAAGGATTCCTTGTGTTTGTTTTTCCAAAATGAACCTGTTGAATGCATTGTCAAAGTACCCATCTAAGGTCAGGATTTAGAGAAATAAAATGCTTGGTGTTCACCTAGAGATTTCCTTGTGTGTGTACAATAGGCAAAGTTTACATTGTGCTTTGAAGTGTACTCTGAGTTTTTCTGTAACTGCGGTGTGAAGACTTGTGGGAAAAACTCCTCAAGACGTTCAGTATTCTCCATTTGTTACACTTTTCCCTAAGGACTGGACAGTGATTGGTGCTGCAAAGGGAGTATTTGGTTAGACAAATAATAGCATGATCAGGAAAGTGAGTCCTGTGTCATCCTTCTTTTAAAAGGGGGTGTTGCAATTGAAGCTATTTCTAGACTTTTGTCTTCTTTGAAACAGTCCCATTGCTGACTTAACTCATTTAACCTCTTCAAGATCCACTTTCAGTATTTTTGCTTGTGGATGTAGAGAGTTTCCTTGGCTCTAAAAGCGGAGTCAGTAATTTTATTTCTCAGTTCTCCTTTTAAAAGCGTTGTTCCTCAGTTTGCCCTCTAAGTGTAAAAGGCTGGAGGAGCTGAGGTAAGAGATCTGGGGAGAGCTGGTGCAGCTCTGTTATGGGGAAAGACGTGCTGGTAGAGCAAGTCCTGTCTAGGGGATCAACACCTTTCCAAACACTAGGTGAAGTTACTTCCTACTGGGTGCAGAGGCTACGCTGCTCTCAGTGATGTCTCTAGGGATATAAGTGCTAACAGGGAACTTGCAGAGGGTCGGTCAAGTTTGTGCCTTTTGCCTACATATTGGAGAAGGGAGACTGCTCGGATACTTAGTGCCCCTACAGTGCAACGCATGTTCAAAATTAATGACTCCCCCACTCTGCGTCCTCTCTAAGCACAGCTGCATCCTTTCATTGAAAGACTGGAGAAGGGCCTGCTTGCTAGCAGGTCTAGTTGCAGAAGCTGTGGTCTTTTTAAAAATGCACGATAGGATTGGGACATTGAGGTGCTGGAGCGTGTCCAGAGAAGGGCAACGAAGCTGGGGGAGGGACTGAAAAACATGTCTTATGGGGAATGACTGAGGGAGCTGGGGCTCTTCGGTCTGGAGAAAAGGAGGCTCAGGGGGGACCTCATCACTCCCTACAACTGCCTGAAAGGAGGTTGTAGTGAGACGGGGGTTGTTCTCTTCTGCCATGCCCATAGTGAAAGGATGAGAGGAAACGGCTTTAAATTGCAACAGGGGAGATTCAGATTGGACATTAGGAAAAATTTCTTCACTGTAAGGCTGATTGGGTATTGGAATAGGTTGCCTAGGGAGGTGGTGGAGTCACCATCCCTGGAGGTGTTCAAGATGCATCTGGATGTGGCGCTGGGTGATATGGTTTAGTGGTGATGTAGGAGGTGGTTGGACTGGATGATCTTGAAGGTCTCTTCCAACTTCAATGATTCTATGATACTATGATTTTACAGAATGTGAAAATGCTTTCCCCAGAGTCTGGAGGTGGGACTTCTCCCAGGGAGTGCCATGGTAGGACTTCAGGAGCCCTGGTCACACCTTGAAGAGCGACTGTGTTGTCTCCCCATCTGAGGAGGCTGGGCTCAGCTGGCTATGCTGCAGTGTGTGGGCTCCATTCTTGGCAGCTAGTTGTGCTGTCCTTTCCCACTGTACTGCATGTAAATTGGCACGTGGCACTGGAAGCAGGAGCCACTGGTACACCTCCTTTTCTCAAATAAAGCTGACCTGAATCCCACTTGTATTTTCTGTTTCTGATCATGGGATTTGGTTGTCTTTGTCAGATGATGTTCAGCCAGAAGTGGTATTTTAGCAATAATGGTGTTCTCACTGATGTGAAAGCCGTTTTTTTTCACAGCACTTTAGCACTCTTAGCTTAAAGTTCCCAAGGCTTTGGGTCTCTTTGTCAGCTTTATGGGTTTGCTGGATCCCCTCCATGAGAATGCTGTCTCCTACAAGCCTCCACCTGGAGTTCAGGAGCGTATGCACACAGAAACATGCAGCCATCCTAGTGAATACTGCTGAACTGCAGCGTCTGTGTTCTCCATAGCTAGGACATCATCACTGCTAGAGAATTTCCATTTATGCAGGTAACCATAACACTATTGGTTGAGCACGGAGCACATCTCCATGCTTTACTTCTCAACTGTACCAATTCTGCTCAACTGCAATTTTTAAGTTGGTTATTGTATGGTTTAGAGCTGGGTTACCGTAGCCTAGACATCATTTCAGCCTTCACTTCTTAATGAAGGTTCTGAGGAAGGTGGCAGAATGGAATCTTTGGAGGCTGTTCAATTTTGGTTGAATTTTAATAAGGTGACTGAAAAACTGTCATCTTTAATTCTGATAAATTCACTCTCTGCAGATGCTCTTTTGGCATGCCGAATTTTAGGCATTACCTTCTAATTTAATTAGAAAAATCTGCCTTTGTTTGCTTGCTTCTGGATGGAGATGGATTGGAAATGTTGACACTTTTAAAGAGTCAAGCTGAAATCAGAAGAAGACAATTTGCTAATTAAATTTGAAATGCTCCACACTGAAATTTGTCACAGGACCAGAGCTGTAATCCTCAAATTTGGGTGAACTTCTTCACAGGTGAATGGGAAAATTAAATTTAGACTTAAAGGGTTTTTTTGAGATTAGTAGGAGAGCACTGCATCATATCATACTGGTTCAATCTGCATGTCAGCTTAGGAAACTGGAAACAGTTTTAAAAGTGCTTTCATTCCAGAGCACAGAAATGCAGGAGTGTGTAGGTAGGAGCTCTCTCTGGAGAATTATGGAATAAGTCAACTTTGGTGAGCATATTTTGGGCTGTTGCGGCCACCACTAATGTATTTCACCACTTTCCCTTTGAAGAGAGGGTTTGTCATGCCAAAATGGTTGGGAAACTTTTGTATGACAGTTCTAGGGGAAGGACTCTAACACAGGCTGGCAAGGTATCTGAAGCCTGAATGATAGAATTACTGTGCTGCGAGTGTTGGGGCTGGTGTACCCTTCAGCTGCACGTGTGCTTCACAGGCAGTTTGCTTTCTGCTACAATGAGAGCAAATGTCTAACACCATGGAAGCCATAGTGACTTCCTGTAAGTGTTGTGGGACCTCATTTAAATAAAGGCCTTTCTTATTTTACATGTGTTATGCTTAGTGTATGCTCTGCTTCAGCATGTAATGGACTGCAGTTGTGTTGCAGGGACCCTATAGTTGCCTAAAATGGTTTCACCTCACACACAAAGGTGAACTCCCCTTTTCAAGCTAGTTTGTTCTGGAGGTTGGGTTTTTGTGGTTTTGTTTTCCTATCAACATGCTTTAAATCTGTAAATCTCCACATGTGGTTTGTTTCACTTAAAATTACATAGGAAATACTCTTCTTCATAGGACGGTTTTTGAGAATAAAAAAGCTACTTAAATTTTAGTGAAGTAAATGCAAGTAGGAGTTCAGCCACCTTTAGAATTGCTCTATGGCTCTGAACACCTCACTTTGGATACATCTATAATTCAAGTGCTTTGAAGGTTCTGACATGAATCATGGGGACAGCCCTGTGGGTTTTTTGCTGCAAAGTTGTGGGTCTGTTCTTGCTTTGAATTTAATCTTTCCCCCTATGATCGTCTTGCATCTGTACAGGAACCCCTGGAGGATATGATGTGCTGATTGTGTATGCAAGTGACGCCACTGAATGGTGTCAGTACCTCCAGAACCTCTTCCTCTTTACTCGGCATGTTCGAAAGCATCGGATTCTGAGCTACCAGCTGGAAGGCAAATCTGCCATCTCCCAGCAGGAGCTGGACCTGTTCAACAGAAGTCGGAGCATCATCCTTTTGCTGTCTGCTGGGCTGGTGCAGAGTTTTTATCTCCCTCCCGTCCTGCAGAGCCTTCAGGAAGCTTTATGGCCCCCGTACAAAGTAGTCAAGCTGTTCTGCGGTGTTACGGACTGTGATGACTATTTGACCTTTTTCAAGGACTGGTCTCAGTGGCAAGAACTCACAAACGATGATGAGCCTGATGCTTACGTTGCGGCTGTCAAGAAGGCTATTTCAGAAGGTAAGGTAGCAGCTGTGGAATCGTGCTTCCTGGTCAGAGGTTGGAGGATGGAGATATTGATATTGTTTATTCTTACTTTAATGCCGGTAATGTGATTTACTGAAACAGAAGAGTAAAGCAAATCGTACAACCCTTGTAAGCTAGGAAGTTTTGCAAGCCGATTTTTCTATGCCTGGTCAATTGGTCCCTAATTCAGGAGGGATGGCCAGTGACTCCCAGAGAACTTCTGAATTTGGAGGTTATCATAGATGCCTGGTTTTGAATGCAAATCGAAAATAAAAACTGAGTATCTTTAAGGTTTTGCCTGTAAATGTTGTGCCCAGCAGTTTATTGACCTCAATTGATGGAGAGTTATCTTTTCCTTCAGACTTACATTTCTATCATACCAGAATCAAAATAAGGTTGTCTAGTATGTATTCTTTAGCACTGGACCTGAAGTCAGAGATATTGGCAACAGATCAGCTTGTTACCTATGATGAAATGGCTGAGATTAATTGGAGAATTGCCCTTGTGGCCTTAGAAATAACCCAACCAGTCTGAAAGTGATCACCTTGTATCAAGCACAGAGGATTTCCTAGCACAGAAGTATTAACAGCTGGAGACTACAGAAGCCAAATGTACTGAGTTTTAGTTGAGTTTGAACTTTCCTAAACTCTAGAGGAGTGTGTGGTACTCCTTTATCATAGTTTCTGTTGAAACAAGGGCAGAGAGCTTCCTCCAAACTTGGCTCTAGAACATGGCACCAGAATTTATTGATTTTAAATATGCTATTCAAAGTTAGGGAGGTTTAAACAACATCTCCCTGGATTACTAGTGTTAATGGTTTTGCTTAACGTGTCTGAGGACTGTCAAGAGTTATCTTAGGACAGAGCAGGAGTAAGTTCTAGTGAGTAGCTGAAGAGTGTGTGAGAGAGTACAAAGGGGTGTTGATCCTGAAATCTCTTCCTGGAACCAGCTCTCATCAGCCTCTTCTGGCTTTATGCATTCTGAGTGCACAAAGCACAACACGAGGAGAAGAAAGACTCCTGCTTCCTGGGCTTCATGTGGAGAGGAAGGCGTGAGTGTCTCTGTCCTTCATTAGATGGGCTGGCTGTAGTGGGAGGTTTCATGTAGCCCAGTGAATCCATACTAGTGAGGGGCTTTCGCCTATCTTGCTTGTTTTGGGCACATTAAAAATCAGAGAGAATTTGAGGTGGAAGGGAAGGGGATGGGTGTGGGAATAAATCAGCTAGAAACCACTCTGGATCAACTGCTTCTCTGTCTAGAGAGAAGCTATGTTTGTCAAAGGGAAGCACCTAAAATCTGATTTTTATGCTGGGAAAGCATATGTGTTGGCAGTGGTGTACTGAATGCAGACCCTTGTCAACTGAACAGCAGGCTCCACAATCTTTGATGTCAGATGCAGTCAAGGAATTCTATTAAGCTGACCTAGCGCTCTTCCTCCACTTCAACATGTGGCTTTCCACGGGTGAGCTGGCTCTCTCTGTGCTGCCTCTTGGCACTGTGGGCTGTGCCCGGGAGACCTGGGTGCTGGATCTTCCCAGCACTTTTCAGAGACCACCCTGGGAGGGGGCAGAGATGAGTCTTACTGGTAGCACCATGCTTTCTGTCTGAGTAGCCACGGAAGTATGTCTTTTGTGCCTGGCTGTTTAGTGGCTGGTTGCCATACATCTATGGCAAAACCTCTTTGGGGTAAGGTGCTACAGTCTGATTTATCACAGCTGGATGTAGAGTCCTTCTCCAGAGGTGTCACCTCTGCTGAAAATTAGCATGTGCTGGAAAAAATTGTGCTTTAGCTTTATGTAACTGATGTTTTGAAAGGAAGATTGTGCTTTGGATTTCACAGAATCACAGAATGTTAGGAGTTGGAAGGGACCTCAAAAGATCATCTAGTCCAACCCCCCTGCCAGAGCAGGACAACCTAGAGCAGGTCACACAGGAATGCATCCAGTCAGGTTTTGAATGTCTCCAGAGAAGGAGACTCCACAACCTCTCTGGGCAGCCTGTTCCAGTGCTCTGTCACTCTCACAGTGAAAAAGTTCTTCCTTATGTTCACCCAGAACCTCCTATGTTCCACCTTGCACCCATTCCCCCTTGTCCTGTCACTGGACATCACTGAGAAGAGCCTGTCTCCATCCTCCTGACCCTCACCCTTTACATATTTATAAACATTAATGATGTCACCCCTCAGTCTCCTCTTCTCCAAGCTAAAGAGACCCAGCTCCCTCAGCCTCTCCTCATAAGGGAGATGTTCCACTCCCTTAATCATCTTTGTGGCTCTGCGCTGGACTCTTTCAAGCAGTTCCCTGTCCTTCTTGAACTGAGGGGCCCAAAACTGGACACAGAACTCTAGATGTGGCCTCACCAAGGCAGAATAGAGAGGGAGGAGAACCTCTTGATCTACTAACCACAGCCCTTCTAATACACCCCAGGATGCCACTGGCTGCCTTGGCCACAAGGGCACATTGCTGGCTCATGGTCATCCTTCCGTCCACCAGGACCCCCAGGTCTCCTTCCCCTTCTCTGCTTTCCAGCAGGTCAGACCTCAATCTACATAACAACAAAAAAATCAGTTTATTTTCAATTTTCTTGCTTGAATAAGCATACATTGATCTCAAACTGACTTCAATATATCTAGAAAATATTTGAATGAGAGAAAAAATGAGATAAAAACAAATTCATTTGCTGTGGAGTCTGCTGTAGCATTTTTTCAAATAGTTTAGTACACAAAGATTCAGAATTTCTGGACTTCTGTTACTGTTATGGGAGCCCTACCTGATGTGAGCTGTCAGCTGCACGCAAGACTTGGGTAATGTCAGGCTGTTTCTTCCTGCACATCAGAGCAAAAGAAGAACCTACCTAAGATGGACTGTATTCATAGCAAAAGTATTTGGATGAATGTGTTGGATCAGATCACCTCTGTGTGGGAAAAAAATGACTGGGTGACCTCTTCCATTGTGTGATTCTGCAGACCAAATTTTGTGAATGGCCTCAAATGCAAATGTTCTCATGCTTCCTCTGAAAAGAAGACAACCCCAGGTGTACATAGTTCCCTTTTTGGGTGAAACTGTGAAAACTTTCTTCTTGGTTGGTAATAAAAAGTTAGCATCTGTCTTATAGTTTGTTTGCAACCAAACCCAGCATGAGTGACTTACAGTAAGAGTGTTTGTGCCAGCAGACCTCTCCATAGAGAAACACAGCCTGTGCTCTGCTCCCAGGACTTCATTGCTGGGAATTTAGATGAAGGCTTTGAAGTCAGCAGCTCTTAGAAGGTCTCAGTTAAATCCATTTTCTAAGGTAGACTGAACTGTTCCTGAGTAAGGCAGCCCTCAATTCCCAACAACACTTAGCAGGGAAAGTTTCTGACCATATTTGAAATTATTTGTCTGGGTGTCTTCCTCTGGGAAGCAGTTCTCTCCACACATGTTCACCACTACGTTTAACAGCAGTGTCAGCACACATTGAAAAACTAGGCCTGATGCAAAAATGACCAAGCTTCAGCTTTGAAGTAACTGAATCCTGAGCTAGTGGAGCATATGACACAGGGCATGGTGAGGGCAGATACCTCTCCAGAGCATGCACACTGGCCTTGCTCAGGCTATGCTCTTGCCTCTAGCACAGCTGTTGGGCTGTGGTTTGTTTAGTGCATCATGGGAACATGACACCCCCAGACATCACATGCTAAAAGCTATTTTAATTTTTTATTATTTTAATATGAATTCAGAAATGAGGAAGCACTCATCTAGCCTTGTTAAGAACTACGTATGTGCTGGTGGTGACTCTTGCTCTCTTGTAGATGGGGCATTTTTACTTCTACAGTTTCTCAGTCCTGGCAAACTACAGAAAGCACGAAGGTTTCCATTTGCAGGCACTCCTGTTCTCTGTGCGGAAGCTTTTCAGGGTATGCAATAACTGTGCTGAGGACATGGAAATGCTCAGGATAGTACTGTACAAGCCAGCTCAGGTCCAGCAGGGTATGGTC
This sequence comes from Aegotheles bennettii, assembly GCA_013398125.1. Classification (NCBI taxonomy): domain Eukaryota; kingdom Metazoa; phylum Chordata; class Aves; order Caprimulgiformes; family Aegothelidae; genus Aegotheles; species Aegotheles bennettii. The sequence goes on from VZRW01013172.1 coordinate 74,569, forward strand.
ACCAGCCAGGATGCAGTGACCAGCCTCACAATGTTCCTGTAGAGTTTCCAGTCCCATGCATGCAATTGCCATTCTCTGCAAGATCCATTTTGGCCTTTAGGAAGTTCTAGAAACTACAGATTGGATGTAGATGCCTGTGCCAAGTTTGTGATCTCCGCCTGCATCTTCAGAGCCTGTTTGGATATCAGAAGTATAGTAAAGGGAGCAAGCTGGAGTTAGGAAGGGACAGGAATTGATGTGCAGCCCTAAAGGGACAGAGAAATGTAAAGCTGGGGACCATTTGGTGTTTATTTCTGGCTCTCAGTTCTCTGTGGAGGGATACGTTCTCAGTAGTCCTATCTCAGAGAATTATATCTAGCATTTATTTCTACCAACTTACTGGAGTGGCTTTGAACACATGCAGTAGCATGATTATCTGCTGTACTGCAGTCCTCCCTCCCTTGCTCCCTTTTATAAATCCTCTTTGAAGGGGAAAAATTAAGTTAATTCTTAAACCTGTATTTTTCTCTGTTATATTGTGTTGAAATAAAAGATATGCTTCTTCGACCCTGCTCTTTGAAGAGGAACAGGTGAGGTATTAGTCAGCCCTCTGGGTGCAATGAGAGTCCAATTCATTATATGGGAGCTCTGCAGCCTGGCTGGTTCTCACTGCTTGTCAAGGAGAGGAAACTGTGATGCTCTTGCACAGGAGTTAGGGTTGAGAGAACATACTGGTAGCATGCCCTTCCTTGCGGATGCTAGTATGGTTATAAATGACTGATGCTGGAAATGCAGAAACTTCAGAGAGCTGGTTAAAGCAATCAGAGAAACCTAAACTAAGCCCCCAAGTGATACTGAGAGAAATGCATGAATGTCCTTATCCATCTGTAGCAAACAGGATCGAGCAGTTGAAATAGTCTTCTCAGCTGCAGGATGGATGCATTGTTTGCCATCAAGGTGCTAGGGTTTATGCACATTAAAAGCAATACTTCATGGCTTGTCTTTTGTGACAGTATGAGATTCAAGCAGTGCTGGCATAGGTATGTACTACCTTTCTAGACAGAGGCAATGAAGTGATAGCCCAGAACTAGTAAAATACCGAAACTGGTGTGGCTGGGAAGTGTCAGGCAATAATGGACTTCATGCACATCGCAAATATTAATCATATTTCTCTTAGCTTATTGTAGCTTACTGTTCTGATAATCTCCCCAGATTGCTTTAAGGTAGCAAGTAGGCAACTAAGCCTCATTTTAAGTGTCTGCCAACCTGAACTGCAAGGCTTTAAAACATCTGCTTAAAATAAAAGCCCAGTGATCATCACTGATGGTGTCTTCCAAGTTTGGAACAGCCAAAGTAATTTCTGCAAAATCTTTGCAAGTATATGTGGTCACACCAAAGATGCTTTACAGAGCAGGTCTGAAGAGATGCGTTGGGCAGACTTCAGGTTGTTTCAAAGACCTTTGTTGTGCACTTGGACAGTTGCTTTGTTTCTTGGGTTGCATTTTGTAGGATTTTCGTGGCTGTTCATTATTACCACAGAAAACTTTCAATGCATTTTTCAAAAGTGACTTGAGAATAACAGTGGATCTTGAGTTTCCTGGGGGGAACCTGGATCAGTGGTATAGGCTGACCTTAGCATGGACTGCTGCAAAAGAGAGTGCTCTGCTTCATTCTCTGCCTTTCCTCTGGCTGGATGATCTGGTGTGGCATTGGGCTGCAAGAGTGGTATTCCAAAAGATGCTATTTGAAGATGAGTGAGGGCAGGACTGTCCTTTCAGTAGTAACGTGTCCTGAGATCTACTGAAGCCACTTGTAGAACTACACCTTCAGTAAAACAGTGATCTCCTGGTGGGATGTTTCCAAAGCAGCTACTCCACTGTCTTTGGTGGAATTCCAGCTTTGTGGGCTTTTATGTGGGCAGTCTTTTCTGTCATGCAGGTGTTACACATTGTGCTTAAATTGAAGCAAGGGGGTACTGCAAGAGGAGACATAATTAATCAGCAAGTTGGATGTTCGTGTTTCTAGCATGGGGTTGCTCAGGAAGACTTGAATCAGTGATGGATGTAATGTGATTCTTGGCACTGTCAAAAACCATCAGCCATGCATACTCTTTCAGTATGTGTTGTCTCGTCCTGGCACAGGTGGTTGAAGTGAACTATTCCAACGCCTCTTTCTCGAGATTTTGGTCATGTGCAGTGTCTCTTGTCTGGGTGGCCAGAACCCTGCATCTTCCTCAGAAGCTCTTTTTTGTCTCTCTCCTGTTCCTGTGCACCCCAGCTAGTTCTTTAGGTTTATACAATTAATCCTATCAGAAGTTGCCCACTAGGCCTTTGAGACCCTCAGACTTACTGAGGGCTGAAAGAATTATAATGAGTTGGCTTGCAGTTTCTGAACTATAAGAGCCATTTAACTTGAGGCAGGTATAATGTCGTACATGTTTGAACTTTAAAAGAGCTACAAGGTAAATACGCTTTGCATTTGTAGCATGTTCTAGACATGGTCAGATAAACTATGTTATTTCTGCATTATAAGAGGGGCTCTGCATTTCACCCTGGAGCTGGCAGCTACTGCTTTTGCAGTAAGTATGAGCGAAATGTATAAATGTTCCTCCTCAAGTTCAGGGTTTATACCCCTGTTGTCATCTGCTGAAGCAGAGATCCTGGTCCCATGTCTTGCTGATACAGCCGAACACGTGCTCTTTTCCACTGATTCTGTTGCGTGGGCCATAGCCTGTGGTGAAAATAGAGACAAGAAGGGGAAACAGAAAGGGGAAAGAGGGCTGTGATGAGTGCAGTTGTATTTTAAACTGCTATACCTCTTTCTGTTGTGAACATCTGTCCCCAGATGAATGCACAGATTTTTTTTTTATTTTTTTTTGATTTTTTTTGCAGCTCAGCAGACTCACTAAGCCAGGATAACTCTGAAGTGAGGTGTGCGTTTGAGCCAGAACAAAATCTTTTCTGAACAAGTAACAGCACTGTAGGGGCAGTGTTGATACTCATGTGCTTTATTAGATAATAGAAGAAGACATTTATTCTCTAGGACTGTGCAAGGCCACTTTATGAGGTTTCTAGGAGCAGAATTTGGTATAATCTGAGAAGAATATTTTGAGGGATTTGTGTTTGGGGAACGTGCCTGCCTGTTACTGGGTTTGGAGGGAAACTTGTGCTGGATTCATACTGTGCACTTTTCTTGCACGTTACAGCTACAAGAGTCACCTGTTAGCTCAGGTGCATCCAGTTCTTTACTTTAAAGGTCTTGCTCTTGGCTCAGGGCTGCTAGTGAATGGACAAGAGCTGTGAGTTTGAAAGACATTTTCAGGAGGCCACAAATTGCAATTTCCTCTTTAATCTGTGATAGGATTATTGAGTGTTGTCTTGTCAGCTTGAGGAAATTGCTGAGCTTCTGTGACACTTCCCTGTGTTTAGGTCTTTGTGAATGGTCTCTTTGTGCAACTTGCAACATTACAGACCAAGAGTGTGCCTTCCTGAGCTGAAGAGGGGCCTGTGGACCAGTTATCCCAAACTGAACTGTAAGAGCCCATTCAGTAGTCATCTGCAATCAAGGCAGAGGAGGCTGAGGAGTGTTGCTGGGACAGATGATGTGTGGTAGGCAATTTCCTAGCTGTTACCTGGGTGGAACTGTATCCATGATAAGAATTCCAAAGGTATGTTAGTCCAGTTCCCATTTCCATCCATTGCTAATGCAGGAAGGACTTCCCATCTGGGATTTGTACCCAGTCTTCTGCACATCAGGAAATGTCATGTGAAGTGGTCTGGTTATGTGCATCAATCTAATCACAGTGGCTTAGCAGCTAACTTTGCCTCTTCAGTCCCATTTTCATCTGACATTCTTAATGAGTGCCAGGGATAATTAAAAACTGAGCCCAGTCCAAGCAGCCAAATAGAAGTTACTGGTGACGTTTGTCCCTAAACTGGAATAGTCTCACAGAAGGTACCTTTGATCTTGTGGGTTACCTTCCTGTTCTCTGCCAGTTCACTGTTTGAGGTTTTTATTTTACCACTCTTTCCTAGTCTCTGGTATTTTTCCATGTTTTTTTTCTTCTTGCTTTCCCTCCTGTGTCCTCTCCACTCTAATGGCTTTTCAGACTTTCCTGTCTTAACCTCACTGTTCTTAGAACTATGTGTTTCCTGTTCCTGCAGCCCAAGTATGGTATTTATTTGCCACTTTCTCATCTCTATCTTCCAGTATTTACCAGAATGACACAAAGTTGCTCTTGGTGTTGTAAACAACTTTTGGTGACTCGGCTTTCTCCAAATCCTTTTCGCTTCAAAGATGAAGTTAAAAAATAACTTGGAAGCAGCATTTGGGAATACTGAACCAAGAAAATTGAACAGATTTGTTCACTTGGGTTCAATTTTCATGAAGATCATGAAAGCCTCTTGCACTCCACTGCAAAGACATTTTTCTCCTTTCAGTTACATGTCTGTAGTTCTAAAATGTAAGAAAGGAAGCCTGTTCCTTGAAGTTTGGATGAGATGTGCTTTGTAGAGGAACCGTGGAGTAATGTATGTTTTTGAGTATTAAGGATATGTATTGTCTTAGTAGGTTATAAAGGCAAACACAACTTACCTTCTGTCTTCTCACAATTTGCTGAAACACTGGTCCTGTTGACAGGTCTCTTAATAACCCAGTTGTAGTCTTTGTAAGGATACAGCTTCCCTAAGGGATGTACAAGTGTGTGTGTGCACGCTGGCTCAAGCAAAACTTGGCATAGTAAAATACAGCTTGTTTCCTTGATGGAGGATGAGAACTAGTTTATTATAACTTCCAATTTTACAGCACAAATTAAATGTGACTTCTTTCTTTGTAGAACTGAAAAGCTGGTTTTAGGTTCTGTGCTGGTAGGTGGTAGGTGAGCTGCTTGAGGTGAGGAGTTTGGGGAGAAGGGGGAGATGTCCCATGCTTTATTTGTTCTATATGGACAGTTCTACAGAGTCTTACGATTTCCTGTGTTTTTTCTTCTCACCTGCTCTTTTCTGCATGCTTCTTTCCCCTCTGAAAGGGGAAATGTTGCTACAGTATAACCCAGTTTTGAGGGGTTATCACAAGATGTTTCACTGGTGTGTCTCCTTGGTAAAGCAGCAGCTCTGAGGTTAGCATGATGAAAGATAACTTTCCCTGGCTACTTTGTCACTACTCTGCCTGCTTCTTGCAAATGCAGCTGGAGTTGCTCTGGGAGACTTAATGTCTTTTTGGTGCTTGAAAAAGAAGGCTGGCCACTTGCAAGCTTCAGGTGACAGAAGGAACTCTCTTTGAGGACCCTCCCTCTTTCTTGCTCTGGGTGTACCGCGGAGAAAGTCGGAGGCCTCATGAAAGCTAGTTGTCTCAGCTGGTGAGCTGCTCGATGGGTGGAGTGGGAAGTGTTCACTGGTGCCAGCGAGGGGGTAGTCTGCACATGCAGAACCTATAAGGACAAGCTGTTGCCCAGTTGTGCCATTTGCATTCATATCTGGATGACAGAGTGGTCTTGACGAGCTGCTGACTCCTTCCGAGTGTTCGTGTGTCCTGTGGTGGAAGGGCTGGTTTCCAAGAAACCACAGCAGTCGGCTCCATGCCGATAGCCCACCAGCTTAGCCAGGAGGAAATGGATGATGGAGCAAGCTGCATGCGCTGGGCTGCAGCAGGTCAAAATAACTGGCTGCTTCATGTTAGTTTCTAAAGCTGCTCAATGGCTTGTGAAGCACTTGGCCATACCTGCATTTTCCCTGGGCTTTCCCCAGGGGTGAGTTTCTGCAGGGCAGCTGTGTGGGAGCCGGGCAGGGCAGGCGAGAGGGGGCTGGTGCAGGGTTGCTCTTTGCAGCTCAGCTAATGCCGCTTCCTGGAGGGGAGCGTGTTCTTCAAGGGGAAATGTGGTTGGGTTTCTTGGACCACATCTCCTCCCCTTGCTGCTATTCTCATGAGTATTTTGCAGACTGCCAAATGTGGCCTGAGGTAGCCTTCATTTAGAGGGGAACAGAAAGGGCCTCCGGTCAAGGCAGAACCGTTTATAACCGTGAGCTGTTGACCTACAGCAGCTGCTCATGGAGAAGCTCAATTCAGGTATTCACTTAACTTTCTAATGAGTCTGTTATCTCCTCTGTGATGGCCTCTGTAGCCTGGGAATCATTACAATTATATAGTTGCTGAATCTGTATATGCAAATGGGTTGTCATTGCTCAAGTATTTTAGTGAGTGGGAAGCCTGATCTAACAATGCACCCCTCTAGAGCATGGGTATTATTGAATGTAACGGGATGGTTTCCTCTTCCAGTGCTTGCACGTTCACGAGTCAGTAGCATGTGACCAAAACTTGCAAGATGACCATAGTATCACTTCACCGCTTACGTGGGAAGTTGTTACTTTGCAATTTCAGAATTTTCTGAATGAAAAAACCAGATGAATAATTCATACCCGAAACTCCCAGTGCCTGTTTTGCCGGCTGTGAACCCAATTACTGATTAACATGGCTTGCTTCTGCCCATGTTACCTAACAGCTCTGTTCTTACATATGACCTCTGGGTCAACTTCGTTACAAGAATGCAGAAGTGCAAGATAGGATCAGGCAGTGCCAGAACTTCTTAAAAGCTCAGGTTATTCTTTATCTGCTAATTTGTTTCTAGTGTCAAATATCATAAGTGAAGCAGAGAGACTGAGGAGCTTGTTCTCTCCTTGCTCCCTTCTCACCCTTGATTACTGCAGATATTGTAGCCGAGATCTGCAGCTTCAGGTTTCATTTCCTCTGAAATGGACCATGTGTTGCACAAGGGAAGTACAAACTGCCACACTAATGGTTCCACATTGGAGTGGGGATGACGTCCTTAGTATCAGGATGCTGCAAGTGTCAGCTTGTGCATGGAACATTAATGTTTTGCTGTAATTTGGTCATCATTGACTCTCTCTTGCCTGCTGTGAGTTTAGTCTTTCTGATTTAGTCACGTTGGAAATAACCAACAGAGATTACAGAGACACTGTTCTAGTAACAGTTGCCTCTTCTCCTTCTCAAAAGACATGGTGTCTTGCTCTGCATATGCCAAATGCATGACGTGATAACTATAATTTAAGGGAAGGGTGTTGGACCAGTGCTTTGTTTTTTCTCCTGGGTAACTGGGCAGCCTGGAAGCAGTCCCCCCTTTCGCTAAGAGAAGGGCTCCCAAAACTGGGATCTGGCTCTTTCAGCTGATGACTTTGGACAGTATCAATTAAAATATTGAGTTAAGGAATGAAAATCTCAGTCCATTTTCTGTAATACTTAGTTACCACTGTCTGAAAATCTGAAAGAGCACCTCCATTACATAGCCTTGTGTCCAAGTAATTTCTTAGTTAGATCTGCAGATTTGTGTCAGTGCAGTATTAAAATCTATTTGCTAAATTACACATACTGTTCTAGGTTTGTTTAAGAAATGTCGATGTTGGTGGTGATGCCTTACTTGAACTTTACAGAGCTGCAGATTTTTGGCTCTACTTTTTCTACAGCAAACATTAAAACAGCAATCTATTTGTTCTCATGTGTGTAGGCTTACTTGCCACGTGGAGTGATTCACATGCTTAAAGTTAAACATATGTGCACCACTACTTATGACAAAAATTCTAAGCTGAATGATTTGCTAAAATTTTGTGGCTTAAAACCTGTCACCTGAAAGCAAAGTTGCATTCATATAATTCATAAAATTGCATTTAAATGTATAGAAAATTTTTACAAAAATGTGTATGACAAAGAATTTCAAATATCCTAAGCTGAAGTCTTTGGTAATAATAATAATGAAGAAGTCTAGTCTTAAATTCCTGACTGAGTTCTAGCTTTGCTGTTTGAAACTAGCAGGATATGAACTCCTAATGGAAGCCTCCTTTTATAGCTTTGTCTCTCTTGATTTGTGGAAACTTGATGTACCTAGAGGCTGAGGGATTCCGAGTGAAACCTGGACTGTTGGCAGCTTCACTGTACGGATGCCACAGGTTAGACAGTGCAGTTGGTTGCTTAGGTCTTTCTCATCAGGACTGAGCATTTTAAATAGAACATCTCTTACTAATATGAAAACTCTACCAGTCCAAATCTGAGATTTTTATCTAGTAAGTAATTTGTACTACTTTTTACAGGTGTGTTTGGAAGTTAGTTGTTATTTACTACTTACTGTAAATGTGTCTTAAACCCTTGACTGTTCCACAGTTTTCCAAAGGCTGGAAAATTTTGGCCATGGGAGACAGAGTTTTAAGAATTCATGTTAGTCTTCTGACAAGGGGAAGACAGTGACTTTCACCCTATGTTTTGGGAGACAGGGGAAAATGTGTGAACCATACGATCGAAAGATAGAAACCAGATAAGAAAGCGCTCCCTGCTAAGTAGATACAAAATCGTCTGTGGTTTCCTTTTCTTTCTAGTAGGGAAAAGTATTTCCTGACAAGGGTAGAAGACCTGTAATCTATTTTAATTCTTGCTAGGTATTTTTGCAGCCAGTGACATCAACTCAGTTTGTTTTCTCTTTCGTCAATATTCATGTTGTTACTGGGAAATGGGAATAAGAACATTATTTTGTACACACAGATTGTAGGGTTACATGTGTTTATTTCTACTGGGTCTGTTTGGCTACAGTATTGTTATTCTTTGATGCAAATACTCTGGTACTTTTCAGTTTCACTCTTGTAGAGATACAGGAGTTTATAGCTCTTGCTTGAGGAACAGGATCCCTTCAGGCTACTGCCTTGTGTATTTTGTCAACACAATAATGAACTTGGGAGTTGGGGTGAGCAACATAAGCAGGATCCAGAAAAACTAAAGATACTACTGACATGAAAGAAAAGTTAGTTTTCTTCATTTACTTTAGGAGAGGAAAACTAAAGCCTGTTGCCCATCCTACAATGTACTCTGAGTGCAGGTGGAGTCAGATGAGTCCAGTTGCCAATCATTCTTGCATTAGACATACTAATTTTCCTATCTCACATGAGAAGGGACTATCCATCTCAGCAAAGAGTGGCATTGTTGTTTGTTTCATAGGCATGTTCAATGCTACTCCAGCACTTTAGTGTCTTTGTAAATGTTTCCCAGCAATTCTCTTAAGGGAAAGGAAGAGGAAGCTCTGTAGTTTCCCTTTCTTCAACTAGATCCCCTTTTCTGAGCATTAGTTTGAGAAGAATAGCAAGTTCCACCCCACCACCTCCCTGGCTGGTTTTCAGGATGGATGTGTATGATATGCATTTGCAGCAAAGGGGAGTGATGTAACAGGATTCTCTATGCTTTGTTTTAGACTCAGGCTGTGACTCTGTGACTGACACAGAAACAGAAGACGAGAAGAACCAAATTGATTCCCACGGACTTGCCATGAGTGAAGAACATGTATCATCTAAGAGCACTGGGGACCATCCAGTGGTGCAGCCTGACCGCATACGGTGTGGGGTACTGTATGCCCATTCGTGGGCTATGTTTTTACCATGGGCTGATGCAAACCATTAGGCTGCTCTATAATGGACAGCTTTACAGTCCTGGATACTAGTCTCTAATTCCTTTTCCATCATCTTTCCTCTCAGCCCTGTCTTCAGTGTCTCCGTTTCATGAGCTCAGTTCCCCAGGCACAGAAGTAGCTTTGTAACATGCAGTGCCCAGTGTTGTCTAGGCTGCAATGTTACTTATTGACAGATAGTCTCATTAACATAGCTGCCTCTCTTGTGTGCTGTGAGACAGGTTCATATTCTCAACTTCCCATCTTCCATTCTGGTGAGATTTAGGGGTGGCAAGTGGAGTAAGGGGATTGTAATGAACCAATTAACTCCACAGTCTGAATGCAGTCTAATATGACAGTTCTGATGCCTGTCCTGCAGGTGACTCTGAAGAGCTTGGATTATGGCTTCCTGTCTGAAAAACTGCATTTCTTATTTTAGCATCCCCTTGGATGGAAAAAGTTGAAGTTTCATCCTTTCTTTGTGTTTATAATGGGGCTGTGCTGCTTGAGGGAAGAGACTAATAGAGTTGAAACAAAATCATTTTATAGATCTAGCTTTAATCAGTTTATATATCTAGCTGATCAATCTGGCGTTTTATCAGCTTAATGCATGTACCTATGCTGGTGCAAGCTGTAACAGAGGCCACCTGCCCACTTACTCCATGACTAGAAGATGCTCTTGAAAACCATTCAGGACCACAAAAACTACAGATGATAATTTATATGTTAGATGCAATGATAAAAAAAAAAACTGAAAAAGGATCTTAACACAGTAAGTGTTCCTACATTGTGAACATGCATGTTGTAATGCCTTTTTTTCTTAGGTGCAGACAACAGTTTATATTATCATGAAATGTAAATTAGATGGTGAAGTGAAAACTGAAGTTGAATTCTCTCCAGAAAATGCGTCGTCTGTGCGTGTGCTGGCTAAGATGGAGAATGAGTACACAATCTCTGTGGAGGCTCCAAGTAAGCTGGGCTGAGATTTTTCACCCTCTCCTGCCCCCTTGCTTCCTTTCTATCTCAACCTGCCCGTCCTGAAAGGTGTAAGAGGAATAAGGGTAAAGGTTGCAGTGCAGGAAAATTTGAGGCCAGGAAATCTTGAACTTTCATTCTCATCTGTGATACTTTTGTGATGAGGAGCTGAGGTAGACTGCTGCTTGGGGTCTCTGTTTTCCCCTCAGCAGCACCAGGATTGTGGTGTGGAAACACCTTACTGGAGTTCTGAGAGCATATTGCAGCTTGTAAAGCCCTTTGAACTTAACTGTGTTATAACCACCACCATATTTAGCGCAGGCAGGGCACCAAGAAAAGAAAAGTGCCAGTAAATAATTGCATGACTTTAACGGCATGTGCTTAATGTGTGAAGACCTCGCTGTGATCAGAGCAGAAACTATTTATCCTGGCTTGCCTTTTAATTTAGGTACGTTCTGTAAATCTAGATGTTTACATTTACAAAACTGTAGGTTGTCTAAACTTTAGGTTCACTAAACTTAGGGTCGAGATTTCAGAGCCTTACAGATTGATGGTAGTTTCCCAACGTGATTTTATTTCATCTACTTTAATCTGTCCACTTGAAGAGTCATTGTGCCAGCTCTGAGAATAGAGACTAATAGTCATTATTGCAACTCCCATAAAGTCAGTGAGGTGCGCTGATATAAAGAAGATGACCTCACCCACATAAAATGTTCAACTTAAACTGTCTTCAAAATTCATAATTTAAACATAGACCTGGAAGGTAGTTTGCACTTTGAGTTATAAACATGACCTTCACATTGATGGAGTGTACAACTATGTAAGTTCTGCAGTTTCTAACAGTAAGATAAATACATTTTTAATTCCATTCATGTGTGACTGTAACATAATTTCCTGAGTTGTTAACAGCCAAGCATATATATATATATATGTACAGGGAGAGATTAATTTCAGTAAGTTTCAAAATATTTGTGTTTCAAGAGAAAGCTCAGACTTACGAATGCATACTGGACAAAACATCAAGAAGAGCCCAAGATACAAGTAGGATATAAATCCTGTGCATGGGTAAAGTTGCAAATCTGGAATTTTTTTAAGTTGATTTTGTTCAGAGACTAGTGAGGCTGACAGGTTTCGGGTTTCTCTCCTCTTCTTCCCCAGCTCTTATATTTTATAGCACAGTTTAGAGACTGCTCCAAAGAAATCCAGGGTTGGAGAAATGTGAGGCTTTCTAGTTTGAGATGATGTCCTGTTAACATTAGTGGTCCAGACTACTGTTAGAGAACCTATTGAAATAGCTCTGAAGAAGGTGGTTCCAAGGTACTCGCCTACTTAGTGTTCAGATCACCATCATCTCCTTTTTTCGTGACTCTTTATGAATTCAATACAACAGAAACTGTTTTGGTATCCAGCTGGCAGTATCTCCAAACTCCTTCTATCCTCAGAGCAGTTGATGTAGACTCATTCCCATTGTTTGTTCTTAATGGTGATTTCTTCTTTTTCTTTTCAAAGATTTAACCTCTGGGAAAGTGTCTCTGCAGATATATTCAGGGGACTTGATGGTGGGAGAAACAAGCATCGCCTATCATACCGACATGGAGGAAATCAGCAGTCTGTTGGCTAATGCAGCCAACCCGGTACAGTTCATGTGCCAGGTAATGTGCTAGCAAACAGCTGCTTGGGAACCAGCTCTTCCAGAGGCTAGACAAGTGGACATAAGCAAAAATGCTTGCCATGAAGTAGCTCTTCTGAAATGAAGAAATGCAAGGTTATTTAGGGATTTTCACATAACCTTAACATCCTCTTTTAGCAAAAGTATGGGTGTTTTTTCTATCTCCGGTGCAAAAGGCTGGCTAAGGTGACTCATGCTATTCAGCTAACAAAAAATCCCAAAGGCCATCAATCAACACACACAATTAGACCTTGATGACTTGAAAAGATTGGGATGACAGAACTTGATGTAATAGGAAGTACCATAAAGAAATAAATTGTTTGGAAATTTGTACCTAAAGGTTCTTGGAAAAGATGTAGGATGGTAGCAAAGATTCATATTAGCTGAATGAAGTAGAGTAACTTAAAAGGATTTGCTTGTTCTTAGCACTTATTTCTTTAAAGCCGCTCCTCAATTCTGATATCATATTTTGCACAGTTGGGGTACCTGAACACTATTAGAAGGGGGAAAGCTTGAACAAGCAAGTTCTCCAGATGTGTTGTCTTTCCACTTGCCTGCATAGAATCATAGAATCATTATGGTTGAAAGGGACCTCCAGGGTCATCAAGTCCAGCCTTTATACCATCATATTCCTAACCACTAAACCATTAGACCATGGCCTCAAGTGCCTCATCAACCCATTGTATAAAAAGCTTGCCTGCGTTGGCCAGGAATCAAACCCAGGTCAACTGCTTGGAAGGCAGCTATGCTCACCACTATACCACCAACGCTCCCTAATGTCCCTGATCAGCCATGTAGCAGAAGCCTACAGAGTAGTGTTGTTAGTCACCAGCATGCTTGGGTCAAGCAAGACTGTCTTTTCTTTTTAGTTCAAGTTGTGGAGCAGTTGGTACTGAGCTGTGCATCTGCTTGGGGAATAGGCATGCTTCCCAGCCTTTGGCTAAGAATCAGTCCAAAAGCAAACCCAGAGCATACACCAGAGCAATTCAGAATGGACTAGTTCATACCTAGAGCGGGGAGTGGCACTTCATTGGAACAGTTTCAGAAGTAAGGTTATACCTGTCAAGAAAGTACGAAGTAACAGTATTCTGTGCTTCCAGTTGCATGACTGATTTTCTCATTGTACTCTGCCTAGCTGTGGAGTGTACAGCCCTTGTCTGCTCAGAACGATGATACCCTGTTTCTGGATGGGGAAGCTATACATTTTATTTGCTTGACCTGAGCATTTCTACCTTCAGTGTTTACGCCTACTGTTTTCTGATGTGTGCTAAATAAATAAACAAACACCTTATAAGTCTCAGCTTAACTGAGTCTCTAGACTCCCCCAAACAAAGTCACTTTCCATTTATCTCCAGGCCTTTAAAATTGTGCCATACAGCATAGAAGCACTGGACAAACTGTTGACTGAGTCACTCAAGAAGAACATTCCTGCCAGTGGCTTACACCTATTTGGAATCAACCAGCTGGAAGAAGAAGATATGACAACAAGTACGTTGAAAGATTTTTTGTTTTCTTTTTTAAACATCATCTGTATCGGTTGTTTTACCTCAGAGCACCTTAAAATTACAGTGTGTGGTACCTGCACAGGCTGTCTCAAAAATCTTGGATCTCAGGCAGAAAGCTAAATTTCTGATGATTCCTATAGAAGGAGGATTGCCATTTGGGTTGGGTGACCCCTTTTTTTTATTACATGCATCAGTCGCGCTTCCTTGCACTGCAACAGATGCAGCTGTGTAGACAGCTTCAAACACAACCAAAGTGAAAAAATGATGCTCCCCAAAATGTCTCCCATAATTCCTCTCTTGTTCTTCTCCCAGTCCCATGTGGCATTTCTCCCCAGCCCAGTCCTTTTCCCCCAATCACATAACTCTGCTTTAAGGTGCACTGTGGGCACTCAGTAGTTGGATTGGTGTGGCACCATGACGAGTGCCTTACAGCAGCTGAATCCTGTGGGAATGATGATCTAAGAGGTTCTTGCAAATCTGTGATCCTACTTGCATTAAGCTATTACAGTGCCACATTCCCCACCAAAAGTAATAGGACTTAAGCCTACCTATGCGCTAGATACCTCAGTTAATTTGTGCAGAGTTAGCTCCATTTTGAAACTCTATATATACTTTTCAGGCCTTTCATATCTGCTTTGGTCTCTGTGTTTGCTAGGAATTTTGTTTCTCACCTACTGGCTCTGTTGCTGCTAGAGAGAAACTTAGATTCTAACAGGCTCCTGTTCTCACAGATCAGAGGGATGAGGAGTTGCCAACATTGCTTCACTTTTCTGCAAAATATGGGCTGAAGAACCTCACCGCCTTGCTGCTTACGTGCCCTGGAGCACTGCAGGCCTACAGTGTAGCCAACAAATATGGCCACTATCCAAACACCATAGCAGAAAAGCATGGCTTTAAGGACCTCCGCCAATTCATTGATGAATATGTGGTAAGAGCAAGCAGCAGTCCTTCTGCATGGTCCCACAGCAGCTGTTGGCAGTGGCACCAAGTTTGGTATTTAGTGTTGTGGGAGTGGGAATGGTGGGGGTAATAAAGGGTGTGGTGTGGTGTGGTAGGGTGCAGAAAACAGACATCCAGCCACAATGAAAGCTTGCAGGCTGGAGGGTTGGGTGCATCTTGAGCTGGGGAGGTTCTTGTGGCTTTTGCATAGAGTAAATAAGATGGAAGCAGAGACTGCCATGCTGGGTTTCCTTATCACCCGTCCATCTAATGAAGTTTCTGCAGGGATGTGGTTGGTGCTTGCTGTGCTCTTCTAACCTCTGATCTTGGGAAAACTGCAGCCCCTTCATTTCACTTACTTTAGGGAGAATATGTTTGGGAAGGTACAATCTGAGGTACTCTCTGATTAGTCATGGTACAGTCTGGGTTGCTTAATAGCTTATTCACAGCTGATCTGTGTAGTCTGCCTATTTCACCTGAAATCCATTTCTTCCTGTGTTAGGACAGCTGTCTGTTCCCTACTTGTTCTCTCTGGGAGCCCAGTTCACAATTCAGTTCTCTTTGAGCTCATCCCATCCTCAGAAAACAGCACTCTGACTTTTCCAGGTTATGACATGGACCTGACTCCAGCTGTACCAGGCTATTGTTTCTGTGGGGTCCTTCATTGTTCATGGGATTTATCCTTTCTTTTCCATTTGACTTGTTTCCAGCCTGTATGCTTCAAAATAAGAATCACCTCCTTGACTTAATCACATGAATTCTTGAGCAGATTTTGTTGGCTTTTGCTTTCAGTTGAAAATTTGTGCGTAATTGTCCCTAAGAGTTGTCTGAATGGTGGGTGATAGATCTGCCAGCCTTAGTGTGGTTCTCTGAGACAGTAGCCCTATTTAGGAGGCATGGGTGGTTCTTAGACTTGGGACTTGCTTCTTAATACAAGCATGAATTTAGGTTCTACATTAGAGCTAATTAAAGGTGATTCCCTGTTTTGAGATTAGGAGAACTGCAGAAACTGTAAATTGTAATTAAATTTTTTTGCATCGGGGTGAGAGATGTTTAGAAAGTCCTTCCAACCACTTATTGCAGTACTGTGTTCCTCCCATGTCCTCCTCTCCACCAGGACAGTGACAGAGCTGTGTTAAGAGTAGGTCCTGCTTACTGACCATCAAGCTATCTGTGCAGCTTAGTACCAGAGCTCACAAATTATCTGCACCAGAGTGTCTGCTGCAAGGTAGTGACTAGAAGCACTACTAGTATGGATATCTGAAAATCCCAGTAAGCTCCTTTACTCACCTAGTTTTCTCTCTGGAAAAGTTCCTCTGCACCTCCCTAAAGCACCACACGAGCTACCTGCCTGACTGTGGAGGGAAGTGTATGTAAACAGTTTTGACACATGTGCCCTGTGGATTGAAGATCTGTGAGGTGGCAGTTGTGGATGGAAGAATATCTTACAGTACTGTAACTGGTTAAGATGGTTGTGCTTGTGACATAGTTGGAACCTGGGGAGCAGGATGGGATGAAGCTTTAAGTATTGCTCCCAGGTGTGATTTGGTGAAGATCTGCACTGCCATCCCCCTCCGCCCCCATCCCACATTGCAAGTAGGTGAGAGAGGGTTCTGCTGTCCTGTGAATCGAAAGTTGCCTGTATCACATGAACTGCTGCCTGCTGTGAGGTTTCCTGTTAATCTCACAGAAAAGGGTCTGTGTACTCCCACTGTAGGTGTTATGTGCTGCTGCTAATGCCAAGAAACTGAAACTTTTCTGTCTTGCAAATGCTCTGCACGGGGCAAGCTTTTCCCCTTATGGTCAGCTATGCGTACTTGCCTTTGACAAGCATTTGTATTTTTAGAATGAGCTTTGCTTATGTTCTAAGTGTTTGCAGACATCAGGTAGGATGTGAAATTGAGGGAGTGAGAGGCTGTAATGGTTATTCGAATGTGTCAGCACCAACTTGTTCCACCTTCATTACCCATTATTGCAACATAGATCTTGAAGGCTGGGCCCAGACAGCTGTAGTGGGGATTTAATTCTTTTGAGAAGCCTCAGTCTTTGGAAATGGGCTGCTTTTAGAAGTCTTTTTTCATCAGTGATGGGAGAGTGAGATATCTTTTGGTTGCTTTGATTCTCCAGATTCTTTTATTTAAATGAGACTTGAACTTTTTTTTTTCTTGCCCTCCTTCTTCTCCAGGAAACTGCAGATATGCTGAAGAGTCACATTAAGGAAGAGCTGATGCAAGGCGAGGAGGATGAGTCTGTTTATGAGTCCATGGCTCATCTGTCCACTGATCTGTTAATGAAATGTTCCTTGAATCCTGGCTCCGATGAAGAGCTTTATGAGTCTATGGCTGGATTTGTCCCTGGTGCCCAAGAAGATCTTTGTATGTATATTCACAGAATCACAGAATTGTAGGGACCTCTAAAGGTCATCTAGTCCACCCCCCTGCAACGAGCATCTTCAACTAGATCAGGTTGCTCAGAGCCCCTGTCCAAAAGGCCCAAGCTGATCTGTCTCTTATACGTAGTAGCACCTCAGTTGAGTTTCAGAGTAGGGGCTGGCTTACTTTTCTGAGAGCTTTTCTGCTCTCACCACAAGGAAACCATACTCTAATTCTGACATTGGCTGGCTGATAAAATTGCTCTAAACCTTTCTTTGATTGCCAGTGTACAAGATCAAGAGCTGTTTCCTCAGTGCTTTGAGGACTCCCTGAACCTGGAGCAAGTGAATTAGTGTTTGAATGAGACCAAATATTCTACCATACCCTGATTCTCCCTCCTGAGAACCAGGGAGGTAGGGACACTCTGACTTACACACACTGGTAGAAAAGAACACAATATAAGATACAATTTTACCGGCAACTGGGAAACTGAAAAACAAGAGCTGAGTTTCTATCTCAACAGCTTGAGAACAAAAGAAAGCAAACATCTAGAAATATGCGTACTGAAAAGATTATAATTGAAAAGTCATTATTCCAATCCACTTGGTTCATTGCTAAAAATATGGAGCTAATTCTGATAAATATGCAAAGTTTAACTTTTTCACCATTCCATTAATATTCAGTGAGATCTATTGCAAAGATCAAGTTAAGTATCTGTGTTAAGCAGTTGTAAATTTGCTGTTCTTGCTTATCGGCCTATTGGTCTGGCTTCTTCCCACTGATATATTTTATGGTTCCCATGATGGGCAGAGAATTTAGCTTATTATAGTTTAAGTACCTGCTTAAGGACTTCTAGTGTTTCTGCAGTTCTAAGTGTGCTACCCCCTCAGGGAACAAGCTTTTTTACTGCAACACTTCTGCTTATAGACCATATCTGTCCTGGGCTAGTTTTCTCCTCTTTTAGATTAAACAATGTTATAAAACACATTTTATTATTATTATGGAGTCCAGAAGACTGTGTCGGTTCTCTGTCTGAAATCATTAACTTTTCTCTGCAAAGTTTTGTTTGGCTGCTGCGGAGATAGTTCAGCACCAAAGCCAGCATTATTCTGCCTTCAGGTGGAGATAAGTAGTAAGACCAGTTGGACTCCTAAGGAACAAAGCTGCTGTTGTTCACATCAATGCGGGAAAGTCCAAATCTCCCAGAAGCTATGCAGGGGATATTCCTTTCTTTCATGGATGCAAATAAAGCTCCCTGTAATTTGCCTCTTTTGAACTGGACTCTGAAATACCTCTCTGAAAATATTCTCATATTGGTTCCGCTTTAGATCAGAATTGCTTCCTGTCAAGAAAACCATTTGCCAGTCCCACAGACTGTTAGTGGAAGAACTAGTTGTTTTCAGATGCTTGTTTCTTCTTCCATGCTAACAATCACCACCTGCCTCAATCCGCTGTCTTAGTTGCTTGTGTGTATGTCCCCCTGTTTCTGTCAAACAAGCCACATTAAGTTAAACTGTTCAAGTACACGGGTTTTTCTGCCCTCACTCTGATTGACAGATCTCAGGAAGGAGTTTGGCTGGTGTTTTGGGTGACACAAAACAGAGCCTGCTTGGCTGACAGGCATGAAGATGGAGAGCTAGGAAAAATTGCCATGGGATCTGAAAGGTTGTGCATTTGAAGCCTAAGTCAGGCTGCTTTCCTTAAGCCTCCTCAGCAGCAAAGGCTGGCAGGCATATGTCCTTTAGGGTAAGCTTCTGCAAGCACAGCCACATCAGCAGAGTGGCAGAGGTCTCTGGGATCAGCACCAGAAAGTTTTCCTGGTGTGCAAGTGTGCTGCCAGCACTGCAGGGCTAGTAGGACTAGAAAGGTAAAAACACAAGCTGTCCCTAATGTAAGTACTTATTGCTTTACTGAAAAGCACAGCTGAATGAGTCTGCATTTTAAAATGTTTTCCTCATTGGTGAGATGCTGTATATGGCTTATCTGTAAATGCCTCAGCAAGGAATGTGTATTTCCTGCTTCTTCTGGAGTTCTGCTTGTGTATTGCTCCTGCACAGAAATCTCTTTTACCTTCCACTCAGGAGTCTTTTACTGAAAATCTGTTTTTCTTATGTAGTTTGTTAGTCTTTGCCTGAATAATGTTTACAGCTCGTCCAAACAGTGCTGAAAATCTACCTGTATTGTAACAGATAAGGTTAAATTGGCACAATGATCAACACAGATTGATTCTCTCAAACTGAAGGTGTTTCAATACCAGCACCCAGGCAAACTCTCACTGAAATTAGGGGGAGTGAGGCTAGTTTAGAACTGCCATCACAAGTAAAGGCTTCAAACTCTTGTACTGACTTAAAGGTTTGTGAATATGAAAAACTCCCTACGAAATTACAAACTGCTTCTATTGAGGTACTTTCTCCAGGTCAGAGTAGCCCTTATATGAGTAGTTACAGCTGTGGTGTAGAGGACAATACCTGGGCTATTTTAATAGTAGCCATACTGGGGCATCATGCCCATTTATTGCGATCAAGATGTGCTTCCACCACACTTTTTTAGAGACTGATCAAAGGCAGGTTAGATACCACAGGGTCAATTTGTCTGGCAGGAATTGGTTTGAGAATAAGGTAACACAGGACTTGGAGCCATTGTAATGAGTTAAAAGTAGTTGCAAATACTTGAATACCAGAGTGTTCTGTTAGTTCTTGTATTCTTCATCTCACTTCTGATTTTTCAACACATTTTTATGTGCTGTTTTTTTCTCTGTGGATTTGGTCCTGGGAAAACATTTACAGAGAAAGTGTCCAAAAGCTGTGCCCAATTTTGCTTAAACTGATGCTGCATGTGAGTTATACACACCTGTGTTAAGTTGCTAGTTGTCCCTTTAAATTTTAGATGAATGATGGAATTAAAAAAAAAATGGAAAAGGTTTTGTTCATCTACAGAACACTGCCTCCCCTTCTGCTGGAGAGGAGCGCTCTTTCCCAGGTAGGTCTTAATGCCCTAAGCAGTGTAGATCATAAAGTACTCCTAAGCAGATCAGTGGTAACTTACTACCTCCTGCTGCTTGCAGTTCTGTAATAATGAGATTGAATTGCCTTATTTAATTTCTTATCGTTAATCTAATTGTTCCCACTTCAGAAGAGTACTTCCCTCTTATTATACTTTTCAAATACAGGTGAAATTGAACATTTTCCAGAATATGCTCCAGGTTGGTGCAGGTTGCAGGTAAATGTCATTTAGCTGAGTCACTCACACACTGTAACAGACAGCAGCTGAATAGCAAAAATGGAGAGTTATCTCCATCATCTCAGTGTGGTAGTATGAACTACAGCATCACATAAAGTGCTTTGCTTTTTCTGCTTTCCTTTCACCAGCACCTCCTACTGATTTTTGCAAAACAGAATATTTTGAGTAGGAGGGGCTTTGAGAGCAAGGACTCTTGAAAGTGCTGACAACCTGTTTGATTTGTGTGAAGATTAAACTGCCTGGTTTGTGTGTATGCTATTATGCTGTTTTACTTGGTGAGTTAGGCCGTATTCCCTCTGTCCACGGTCAGGCAGTGGCCAAGGGCTGGTGGAAACCTGTCCAGACCCTTAGCATTGTTTCCATATCTATGAACTGCACGGACACTCAGACCCTAGATAGTGTGAGTTTCATGTAGCTTTAATCCTTTATCCTAGAGAGTTTCAGCTGACTGAAATCTATTGTCCTGTAATTTGCAGACCTCCAACGCCTAAAGAGTAGATGTTAGTTCACATATGAATAAGTTATGATGCCCTTATTCTACTCTCTTGCATATGCTCTCCCTCCTCCACCATTTTTATTCACTTGAGACCAGGCTTTCAACACCGTCTTAATTAATTTTTATTTTTTCCTTAGTTAATGTAAGAAACATGTCATCTGTGAGCAAACTGAGAGAATTGTGCACAAAGATGTAACTGCTTATAAAGTTCTGAATTGTGATTTATGCCAACACATTGAAGCCTTCATCTTGCATAATAAAGTACTGGTCTCTGTAAAGACGTAGCTTGTTTCATGTGCAGGCATATCTGGCATCTAGTGTTTGCAAATGTTCAAAGGGGGAAGGATGTTACTAGTTTCTAAGGGGTGCCCAGGCATGGATATTTTAGCTGTCATGAAGGGTGTGAAAGTCATAACTCGTCTTCAGTATGTCACAATTCATCTTCTGTATGTCTGCCTGTTCGCAGGTTGGCTGAGCCTCCCTTCTGAAGCCTTAAACCCTGCAAAGGGAAACTGAAACTCTTTGAATAAGTATCTTTTAGCTACTAAATTCTGACATCTAGGAACTACTTAACCCACTTCCTGCTAACCCTTCAGACCAGCTTTCTTCAGTAGCCTCAGGAAAGTCTGGGGACCTTTCCCGTGATACCCAAAGTTTGAGTGCGCCACCTTCTTGTCACTTCTGTCTCACTAGCCTGTTTTTGCAGCAAGTGGAACAGAAGGTGTCCTTGTTGAAGTTGAGAAATTCTTTTCGATTTTGGTACATATGTGAAGTGTTAGGTCTCATCTGTAAGCAAGACAGGCCCGTGTGCAAGAGGGTAGCGAGGTGGCAATCCTGTCTCCAAAGGAGAACTAATTAGTAGATGAATTTAACTACACTGACTATGTGATATAAAACAAACCCTGCAATATCCTGTTGCACTGCTGGTTTAGTAATCCTGCAGAGCACAGCCGAAACTGGGAGGTTACTGTTCCCTCCACAGAGAATTAAAGAATTAAAGGAATTGAAGACCTGTCACATTTTACTCTGCCCCCAAATCCATAAAGTAGTGGCTTTCTTCTGGGCTTGTATTTGCTACAGGTTCATTTATAAAAGCTATGTTAAAAAGAATCAAGGTAGCTGCAAGGTGGAAAATACAGGTCTGTAGTACTGACTCTTTAGGATGCTCAAATGTCAAATCTGTGCTTCCATGTAGTGCAGTAATACTTAAGTGAACTTTATATTAGGTGAGCAGATTAGCTCCAGCAGCATGCAACTTGGTGTGGACTGCAGAGCTCTTGAGAAGTTGCTGGTGTAGTTAGTCCACACAGCATGCAGTATTGCTGTGGCTATGCTGGAGGTATTGCTGTGGGGTTAAAGCTAGGCTGGGTGCATTCACATGGTCAATGGGTCATTTGGGGATTATTGTTTAAAAATCCTCACATTCTAACAAAGTAAAATCTTGCTAGCATATTCTAATCCCTTTCTCATAAACTCCTCTGTTTTGCAGGAAAAAAAATAAGAAAGGTCAGCAAATATTAAAAAGACATTTATAGAGAAATATTTCATATTCTCTCATGTAATCCAAACCATCTAGTTTACATAGTAATAAGTATTTCACGATGTGCCTCAACAATTCACTTGTATCAATAAGCCTCAAGAATTCATTTATATCACTCTTGTTTGTGATATCATTAGCAGCATGGCTACCTAACATTTTATTTTAGTTTTAGGATTAGTTTTAGGGTTACAATGAGGTTGACCCTTTTTTTAAAAATCAGAATTCTTCATGTCAAAACACTGACTTAAGAAAGTATCTTATTGTTTGCTGTCACTCCTGTCTCAATACTACATCATCATCTGATCCTCTAAACACCTTCCAGTCCAACTAATTAACTCAGCCAGCTGTTTTGACTTTTATCCAGTAAACAAAACAAATGCTGTCTTCTGTGTCATGGGCAGATTGCCCTTAATGTCTTGTTTTGCCAAGTCACAGAGTTTCCACTCAGTTTGGCCTCTCAGGAGCACTATGCAGAGGCCAAAACCTTCACTCTCAATAACAGGTAATCCTCAGTGCCTGCTTGGAACCTTGTCAGTACTTCTCAATAAGCAGTATTTAGTCACCCTCAAGCATAAGCATCAGGCAGCTGGCAAAGATTTGTGCAGAGTAGACTGAACACAGCAACTTGGGAGCCTTTTTTGGAGGCAAATGTCTGGCCAGTTGCCTGGCTTCCTCTTTGATTTTCACCTTAAACTGAAGGTCCAGTCAGAAATATCACCTCATCATGTCATGTTGTGTCATGTTTGTTATGTTACATTGTTCCGCATGTTTAAGGGCATAATCAACAGGTTCATCTTTCTGATTTTTTTCAGATGTAGAGATGCTTCAGTCCAAACCAGACACTCCAGTTCCCAGAGATGACATTTCTCTAACTACAAAAGACTCAATGCTCCGCAAGTTTTTAGAAGGTGAGACCTGTTTGGAGAGATGGATGACAGTAGCATGATTAAAGCAATTAAACGGAACTTGAGATTTCTCCTTGATCTGTTAAGTCCACACTGTTTGACATAGACAGCTTTGCCTTAGTGGGTACAAACGAGGCACAACAGAAAAAGCAGCTTGTGAGGTGATTTCACAAATGCAGTTAGCTTTGTATCAGTGATTTCTAGTTCCATTCCCTATATACCAGTGAGTACAAACACACAGCTGGTATCTATTCAGGAATGGCTGTCTTTTGTCATTATCTTGGTGATGGGAATTAATTCTGGTGTCCTGATGTGGGTGCAGGCTCCTCTCACAGGGAGGCTGAGTATAAAGTAGAGCAGCACAAGCTAGTGATGATTTTTAATATATATGCTTTATTCAAAAGCCCATCCATTGTAAAAAGCAGCCTGGAAGGAGGAAAAGAACTGCTGGCTCTCAAACCTAATGTACGCTCTGCCTCTTCAGTGCTCCCTCTGCCTTCTCTAACCAAGCCAGACCTTAGGTCCATGCTATCCGCACTGAGCATGATTGGGTTGTCCAAGCCTTTTCCTGACTCACTAGGTTCTATGGGATACAGGCTCACTTTTTGTGGGTGACCCAGCTATGCTCCAAGCAAGAATAAGTCTGGGGCTCTTAACATCTTGTTCTGTTTTTCCTGTCAACACCAATTCTCTGGCAGTCCTATTGCATTGACTCAACTCTGTGTTACAACGCCACTAAAGGAAGTCAGTCCAGTGGCTAGGGTATTCACTTGTGACTTGGTAACTGAGTAGGGAGTTAATCCAGGGGCTCTTAATTCTATTTGCTAGCATGCAAACAGAGGGAAAGTAGCTTTTAAATCAGGTATGACAGCATTTGATGATTTTGCAGTCATGTTAGGAGTGAGAATAGAATGGAGATGAGGTGGTATAATGGTAACTGGGCCTATTAAGTACAATGTCTGTAGCCAGCTGCCTTTGAGACACATTGTTCTGAGATAAAATATATTGTCAGCTGAAGGCAATTGCTTATTTCAGAAAAAGGAATAATTCCCTGTAGTACGTTGTAGACCACCACAAGTAGCTTTTGGAAACCAGTGGTCTGTTTGATTTGTTAACTGTTATAATATGTTAATTAACTGGAATTAATTGAACTAATGGCTCCTCAAGTTTTTAAAAACAGTTACAATATTTTTCCACTATGGTTTCTTCACCAAAACAGATGGTACAGGCTTAGTGGCAAGCACTTACATGCTACTAGATGTTAATTACTTTATTAAGTTCTGTCTTGAAGGGCTTTGGCACTCCTAAGTCACTGCAAAACTGGATGTTTTTGCCTGTGAAATGGCCAGCTTGGTAAAAATGTAGTACATAGTGCATCTGGAGAGATCCAGTGTTCAGTGAAATGGCCAGGTTGTTTTTCTCACAAACTCTGCTCTGTTGTAGGCAGTAGCATGGATCTGCCAGATTCAGAGGAAGGAGTTTACCAGCGGTATGATGAAGATGTATACTACTCAGTGGAAAAAGATACTTTTCCACAGGAAATGGCTAGCAGACCTCCAGTTCCTGTTCCAAGACCAGAATCCAGCTCTCCACAGCCAGACAATGAGCTGTACATCTCCAAAAGTGAGTTGAGTACCAGGACTGAAACTGTGGACTAGTCAACTGCAGAATGGCCTTGACATGGACTCCAGTTGCCAACATGTTTTTGAAACTCCTGCATTATTTGGCTCTGGAGCTGGATTACCTTTGAGATCCAATTTCAGATCTGTTTTTCATCTTTTGCCTACTCTGAAAATGTGGGATGTTGTGTCCTGAGGTCTTGGCCTGAGTTTGATCTTAATGAAAGCAGTAGAATGACAGATTACCCCCAAATGGTATAAATAAATCTGACTAAATAGGAAAGATCCTGATATTATAAGGACATAATCAAGCTAATAAATAGAGACATTTCTGCTCTTTAATGGTATAATTGATTCAATAACATTTGTATAGGACATGATTCTACACCTCAATACCTCCCTCTGAGGTTGGGGTTTAATTGAAATTGAAGAAAATTGGGCGTCTTAGTTTGCTAGGCAGTCTTGGAAATCTTGGTCATATTTCACAAACATTCTGACAAGAACTACAGTAATGTGGGAGAGTGATTTCAGGGACTCCTCCTTCCCCCAGTTACAGGACTGTGGGGAAAGCATGTCCAGATTTCTTAGAGGTGGCTGATCTAAATTCTTTGAGGTCAAAAGAAGGGGAGTTCTACTGTACAATTCCTTATCTTGTTTTCTTCAATGGACTTCACAGGGTAAGAGAAGCTGTAATGCAGTGCAGAATTGTGTATGTTTCCCATACTCATCCTTGCTATTTCTGTCTTCATGTGCTTGTTTTACAGTTTTTGCACAGAAAGCTCAAAGACCTGAGAATCTCTATGTCCCTAGAGGAAGGGTTAAGAGAGGTAAGTCAGAAGTTCACACTGAAAATCTTTCCAGTAATCCATGAGCAAATGTGCAGAGGTAGCTCCATTTGTGACAGAATAGTCTATTTTACAGTAGTCCTATATGAATGACCCAAACCTTCTGACCTCATGTGACATTGGAAACTTTTTATAACTGCAGAGTGTGAGGGGGTACTCTTTTATCAGATACCGTACATACATCCTGTCTTGGAGTTTATCCTGAGTCAGGTATATAATTATTATTGAAGTCCTTTTTTACATTGTGACCCATATTGCTTTGAGGAGTCCATGCCCCACTTTTGATCTTCTGGATGCAGCCACTGCCTATTGATCATTATTTCCTGGGATTTAACCTTTAGTGAACTGCTCGCTATTGATCCAAAACTGTGCCCATATTCTTTCACCTCTCACCTTGTGCAGTATCAGAGTGCCAAGAACCATGTCTGAGCTTTTCTCTCATGTGTTGGGAACTCCTTTTATGTTGCAAATGAGTTACAAAGAGCCAGCATCAGTAGGATGAGTTTTCACCTTTCTGTTTCTGGAGTTACACTGCACAAATTACCTAGGATGAGTCTAGCTTTGTGACTGCCATGGTGAAAGCTCTATTTTGTGGGTTGCTGAGGAGAGAGAGGTTTTTATAGTGAGGAAGCAGAGCACTTTAAAGAGTACATTTTGTGCTGTTCACTTAATTTATGTTTTTAAGAACAGAGATTATCCTTAGGACATATTTGTGTACAAAACTACCTCTCAGCTGGGCTCTTAGCCCTGACAAATAGCAGAATGGCATAAGAACAAAACACTCTTCTGGTTAAGGAAACATTCAGTCTGTAACTGATTTTTTTATATTTTTTTTTTTGCATCTCTGCTATATCAAGAGTGCTTGAGTTTCTTTATATTCAGTGAGCAGGGCAGATGCCACAAGTTCAATAATATTTTTGGTGTTGTTCTCTCTTCAGAGACAATAGTCAGGCCTGTAAGGGACCTGTCTCAATCAAGCATATATGATCCATTTGCTGGAATGAAAACCCCAGGTCAACGGCAGCTGATTACATTACAGGAGCAAGTGAAAATGGGCATACTCACCGTTGATGAAGCTGTACTTCATTTTAAGGAGTGGCAACTGAACCAGAAAAAGAGATCAGAATCATTCCGGTTCCAGCAGGTACAGGATTATTTCACTGTTTAAGAAATACAGCTGTCTCTGTAGGTATATATCACAAGCTGTTCAGTGCAGGTACATTTCTTTCCTGGTTGGAGCAGGAAGACTGCTAACACAGTCCCCTAGCTAGCAGAGTTCTCTCCTGACATGGAGGGGCTGTTCCCATGCAGCAGAAAACAGGTAGCTGTTTTACAGATCTTTTTGTCTTGCAGTAGTATTGTTAGGTTTTGGAGACATGTACACTAGGAATTGGGCCAAACCCAGCTGGCTAAATTACCTTTCTAGAGGTCACCTAGCACCTACCTGCTGGCAGGGGATTTCCGTGGTGAACATTTAGCTTGTCTGTTCTCATCCATTTCATGTCAGTGAACACTCAGTGTCCCAGATGGTGTATTGGCTCTAAAGTCCTATCTTGTAGATGGTCTGATCCCTCCCTGAGTGTTTGATGGCTCCAGGACTAATTGTTCTTTGCAGCTGGACAAGGTCTAGCAACAGTCATTAGTGAAAGCACAGTGTTTGGCTTAGTTTGGGTGCCTTAGTTGAATGAGGTGGTCTTTATGTTGGCAGCAGCAACATAGTGACTGGTGGAACTAGCATTCAAATTTTCATTCTCAAGTTAGAATGGGGCTCCCTCTTTAAAACCACTGCCTGCTTCTTTTGGAGCCTTTTGTTCATGCTGCATCATACTTGAGGTGCTGGTGTCTGGTGTGTGACACTTTTGAGAGCTGTCAGAACAAAGCCAAGACACTTCTCCTCCTGATTCTCACTTGGAAGAGCCCTCTCTATCCAGAAACAGTCAGAGGACCCTCTTCTTCTGTCAATAAAGAATGCAGTGCTACTTTAGTAGGTGCCTGTAGCAGAGATGAAGTGGCATGCTCTGTGCCCCATCCCATGAGCAGCTTTTGAAGTCTCTGCTCCAGATCTTGGTAGAGTAATTGCTTCCGTCTGCTTTTCCACGAATTCAGGGGTTTGCTTTTCTTACATGTGTACATATTTCCCTGCTGGAAAAGTTGAGTCTTTTTTTCCCCTCTCCACCTTTCTTTACTGTAAGGTGCAGTATGCTGCCACACAATGGTGAAGAAACTTTGCTCCTAGTTACATTTCCAGTGTCCCCTTTTGCTTCAGTGGGGACATCCTGAATTCTTTCTGAATTGTCCCTCACAATGGACAGCCTCCTCAGTCCCTGCAGTCAGAATTATCTATTAGTACAGAAAGGACTGTGCAGTTACTTGATCATGGGTCTTGTTTTTGTGCCAGTGTCATGGTAGAAACAGAAAATAGAGAGAGTTCTAAACCAAATGTTCTGCTTATTTGCAACTGCCAGTGAGTTGGTGAACTTGACCTTAACATACACAATGAACATCTGAAAAAACTTGGCTTCTGAAAGTCACACATGGATTTCTGAAGGGAACAGATTAAAACCTGTTGACACGGTTTGGACCCCAGCCAGGACTAGCAGGCTTTGTTACAGCTCGGTTGCAAAGTTAGCTGAAATATAATATTGGTATTGTCAGAAAGCTGTTCATCCTCCTTTATCCAAAGTCCTGAAAAGAATATTTTGTGATGTTTTTAGGAAAATTTGAAACGGCTACGAGACAGCATAACCAGGAGGCAAATGGAGAAGCAAAAAAAAGACAGAAGTGCAGGTAACTGTCTCTGATTCTGACATTCTCTGGTAATGAAGCAGCTAGCAAAATTAATAGGCTGTTTAGTCATATGTCTCCATGTGTATTGTAGTTATGTTATATTTTAATATTCACATCCATGTGCCTGTTGGCTAAAACATATGGAAGTTGCTTTACTCCTCAGTCTCCCAGACTGAGAGAAAGATGCTCACATCTGTGGAGTGAATCTTGATTCATTCATGTACACTTACAATTGCCCTTACGTGATTGTGTTTAACTTTGTTCTCAGGTGCTAAGCTGTCTCTTAGAGGCTATACTTGCATAGACCCTTCTGAGCTGTTCATTTTCCCTTCCAGATTTGGAAATTACAGTACCTATTCGACATTCTTATAATACTTTGGGGAAACCAGAATGTGGAATATATGAATATGCCCCCAGGAAAAATGTTTTCCCACCAAAAAAGGAGTTAAAGCGAGGAGACTGGAAAACAGAAAGCACATCCAGCACAACAAGTAAGCAAACCCTGAGTTTTACCCTCTCTACAAGAAAGCTGGATGGAAAACACTTCTCCAGCCTGACTCTGGAGTCAGCTCAGGGGACAGGACTTCCATTCTTCAATCCCAGTACTGACACTGACATCCCAAACCCTGCATGCCTCAGGCTGGCTGTTCTCAAAACTGTAAAAGCAACTCCAGGTACATTAAGTCATTTGGGCATCTTGTGTTTGCATCTTTGCAGGAGGAGAACCTGAAAGCTGAGCATTCCTTTGAGCCTTACCAGGGAAGGCATATCACCCATCTTTGGTTCCTCAAAGTAGACGGCAGCTGCTTTCTTGGGAAAAAGAATGCTCCCTTGCTGTGACTCTCAGCAGGCAGTGTGCTCTTCAGGTCTGAAGGGCATAGTTATATCGCAGGCTCGGACCTGCTCTCTACATGTTGTTTCCTCAATTGTTGTAGATAAAGGACAGCATTTTTCATTGGTAACTGTGGGACCTCTCCATTGACTTGGACAGTCTGCACATTTTTATTATCTTTGTTGTTTATTAGGTTTAATTTGTGCAAATTAAACCCCTGTGTTCTCGCTGTTACTGCAGGCTGAGCAATTCTTGCAGAAATCATTAAGATAATTTTGGTTCTCTGAAAGGAAAACTGAATCCAAATGAGGTTCCTACCTTTGTGGCTCTTGGCAACATATAGCTGGAACACAACCAGAGTAGGTGCCGGTGGTAGCTGATTGAGCCAGTAACTTGCATATAAGCAGTTGTGAAAGAAACATTCAGTGTGTGCAGCTTTGGCTCTCCTTCCCATGGCATGACTGAGAATGGATCCTAACACAGTATTTGGCACTCTTAAGTGCTGCTGTTTGTATAAGCTGATAATGAGAGTAACCTCACCAAGACTAGGGAGGGACTACATCTGACAAGAAAACCTCTCTAGTCTCTATTTCAGTTTAAAAGTTTCTGAACATCAGTGTCCCAGTATTGCGCAGCCCTATCAAACATTATATATTTATGACTGAAACCAGCCGTAGTAGTGTAGGATATGTTTGTGAGTTGCTGTCCCCTTCTGAGATGGTGTGGCTGATCACAAAAACATTCCCCGCTCCGAGTCCATGTAAATTAAATGGGTTTGCATAAATGGTTGCTGAAGGTTGTTTGAACAAACTTATCTTTTTTTTGGCTCTGAAATAGACTAGGAAATGTTCCTGTGATGACTAAGGATTGTTGTGAGAGGAGGTGGTGAACAGCTACTGGGGACAATAACCTCTCAAGCAGTCACTTATTCTAGAAATTGAATGAGTGACAGTGCTCCGAGGCATCTACCTCCATGCAGTTGTTAAGGACATGGGGACCGATAATTTAAATATACATAAATGTTGGGTGTGTAACACTTGTGAAAATATTTACCTGACTTGCCAGCTGATATTGGCACTGGATCCTTTCAGTTAGATTATGGCTGGGAGTATTTAACTATAAGCCTGGACTTAGGTAGGGCAGTAATCTGCTAGAAAGAAAGCAAAAATGAATGGTTTGGCCCTGTTGTCTGTGTTGTATGAAATGCCATTGTTTGGATCCTAAACATGTGAAAAATAACAGTCGAAAGAAATAAATCTAAACAAGCATTAAATGCTGTGTGCAAGAGGTAAGCATGAGGTTAGAAGGAGTCCTGAGTTAGTGATTTGCAGTTAAATCACCAGGATTTAATAATCAGTTTGTTTTCTCTTGCTTACTCACTCCAGGTAGCGCAAGTAACCGTTCCAGCACTCGGAGCATATTGAGTGTCAGCAGTGGGATGGAAGGAGACAGTGAGGTAAGCTCTCACCTCTATGTACTCATCCCCTGTTCTTAAATACATGGCTTTGTTTTCATGCAAAAGAAAAGGAGTTCAGGGATGGCACTGCATTTACAGAAATGGCAAAATGTAGCTGCTTCTGTTGTGAAGCTAACAAGAACAAGTCTGCTGGTCTGTAACCTCTCTCCTTCATTTTGTAGGACAATGAAGTCCCAGAAACAACTAGAAGCCGCAGCCCAGTTGCCCACCATGCAGAGAGACCGCCTTTCCCAGAAAGGCCTCCCAGAGTGCCTCCACGAGGTGCAAGCCGGTAAAGCTAAAATGCAGCTCAAACATGAGCTTTCAGTGAATCAGTATGGAAGCCTTGGGCAGAAAGCAAGGGAGGAAGCAAATGTGTCTTTCAGCAAAATCTACCAGACTGTTATCTACAAACACACACTGTTAGGAATTTCAAGATCCTTGTTTCTCATCTGTAATACTTAGTGGAATTGGTTTCTTAGTTGGTAACGTGCCTGTAGCAGTGCTGTTACTGTGGTTCACACACTGCAAGGGGCAGCAACTATGGAAGCATACAACACTTGCCCAGGTGGAGTAGCATCTTGCCCCTGACAGAGATTTATACCTGATCCTCCTGAGATCCTCTTGGAAAATACAAAGTGTAGTGCAGCAGGGTTTTCTCAAGCTTTTTTTGGCTTTTTTTTCTTTTTTTTACAAACTTCAGATCTCTCCGAAGCACACTTGTTTACGTGAATGATTAGCCTTATAGCACTGGTTTTATAGAAGGTGTTGAGGGGTTTTGCTTTGATTTAATCAGAACACCAGAAACTTACGTATCATTCCTTTAGTCCAACTAGTGCAAGTCTATGAAGTCCAGGCCCCAGAGGCTTATCTAAGTACAGAGGCTAATAAAATTCTCCAGCTATTTTAACAATAGTAATTACTAATGTGTGAGTGCAGTAAGTTCTGTATGTTGGCTTGGTTCTGGCAAGAATATAGCTGGAATTTATCTGTAGTTAGCTTGAAAAAAAGATTTTTAATCTCTTCCTATTGCTTTTCATCTGCTTTTTCAGGAGAATGCTACCATATTATCAATGTTTTACATCCAAGTATTATGGCATCTCTTTCCAGTAATATTAGAATTATTGCAGCTGGAGAGCAGAAGAAAAAACTTGAGCAGGGATAGGGCTCTGGTACCTTGGCATCTGTTCTGTTGCTGAATCACTGATTGCCTGTTTTTTCTTCTTGTATGACTATTGCATGTACAGTATTCTTAGATGTGATATTGCATGTAATGTGTTGTTTCAGAACCCTATTCTTTACTATTTTTAATGCATTTGTATTCTCTATCTTTTTATAGGCCTGTAAGCTATGAAGGCTTTTATCCTCCACCTGTGCCCCCAAGAGGTCGCTGAATCTCTCAACATCTGTGGGATGCGAGATTTTTCTGGTTTTATGTGTGTTTGTAAAGATATTTCTGACTTGTCTTAAATTATTTATAAGTGAGAGCCAAATGTTTTCTTCCCTACCCTCCTCCCTAAAGCTCTGGTGACTTTTTCCATGGTTTTCACTCAGAATTCTTGGCCTCCTGTAACTTTTTTTGCTTGGAGGAATTTTGGTGTTTTGGGACTTCAAGAAAAAGTATCATGGCTGGGAAGGAGAACATGTCTGTGCAGGGCTTCCAAGACACATCAACGAAGTTTCCCTATGACCAAGAAAGAACACATGTCCTTTTAGAAACGAAATCCTGGTAGCACTGTTACCAAAACCCTTGACACAACCTCCAAGGGCCTGGCTAGAAAACATGCTTTAAAAAGGAAAGAAAATAAGTTGTTTTAAGACTTTGTTTGAAGAACACTCAGTACAGCAGGAGCAGGTGAAGGTACTGCTGTTTGATGTAACATTTTGGGTATGGACATACTGACCTTCCAGAAAGTGTAGAATCTCCCTCCAGCAATCATTAAACCATGGGAGGATGAGAAGTTGTCTTTATTGAAGAACATATTTTGCATGAGGCAAGAAGCCTTGAAAACACCTTTCCCGTTCTTCTTCCTCCATGAAGAGGACGGACATTAACAAGGTGTTATGTGTGCTGCATTTACCATGAAAATTCCCGAGGCAGCTGGTAAGGGACCTGCTGTACCACAAAACAACTGTACTTTAACCTTTTTTGAGGATGGGGTGGTGGGTATGTTGTTACTTGAAATCACTTGACTGACTCTCAAATTAGTAGAAGGAATTGGCAGCAATGCTATGTTCTGTATCTCTTCAATGTTTTCATTGTAGAAGCAATATGAAGGCATTTCACTTTATGCTCTGGAATAGTATAACAAGTCTCCAATTATAAATGCACACACCTCACAAATACCAGCCGTGTAGGTGACCTACTGCAGTGACAACTGGCAGCCTGGGAGCTGGACTCTGCTTTCTCTATTTTTCCTTTCAGTAAGTGAAAAGTGAATCACTTTCAGAAGTGATTCACATTCACTTTCAGCGATGAGAATCTGCAACAGCTGTGTCCAGCCTTTTTTCTGCCTGAGGGCTTGCAAAATTAAGGAGAGCTTCCTGGTTTGGTTCTGTGTATTCCAAATGTAGAAGGCATGTAGAGTAGAAATTAATTTTGATTCCTCATCTTGAGGGACTCAAATGATGGAAGCGAGGTGAGTTTTGTGGTTTGTGGGTTGTTTGGGTTCTTTTGTCCTTCCAGTCCTGGCAATCTTCTGTGCATACCCTGGCCCCTGGGAGACAAGTATGGGGCTCTGGTTGTCTGTGAGTGGTGCAGATGGGAATTCTGTAAGATAACATTCAGGGTAGAGAATTAAACATCATTACCTACTTGGTTTTCAAGTCATTCCCCCTCTTCCAGCCCTGACAGAGACATGGATACATCTGTATTGGGTGATCCCTCAGGTACAGGTAGGACACGTAAAGCTTCTGTCTGCTCATGTAAGCTCCCCTTAATCTGCAAGAGAGCAGGTGATAGAGTTGTAGCTCCTTTCTCTTGCACAGTGGCAAAGCCCATGTGCGGAGCTGCAGGAGTGACAGATGGCAACTGTGACTCAGCCAGCACTGAATGAAAGTGGAGAAGCCCCTGCTGCTCTCAGGGGTATAGGCGTAAGCTAAATATCATCTCTACATTAAACTCCTAGGGTTTGACTGCAAATGCAGTACATACAGCAAGGGAAATAGTGAGGTGGGAGCTGCCTTCCTGTGTTCTTCTTGGAATAGAACAAAGTTCCCAGCACCATTCAGTCAAATTGGAAGCAGGGAAGAAGGTTTTGGTGCTGAAATTATGAAAATGGTAACATGGATAAGTGAAGGAAACGGGGATTAAAAAAAGGAAATTAAACCAGGAAAGTCAACAGCTTGATTGTCTTCAGCTGTCACACATGCTTTGGTCTGCACACAGCTCCCTGGTTTTGCTTAAAAGTTCTCCAGCTCATTACTGCTGGCTGCAGCTGTGCTCCAGAGCTTGTGGCTGTGATGTGATAAGAAGAATTAATCTGCTTCCACATCTGCCAGGCACAACATAAGGTAGAAATGTAGGATGCGTTGGAAACTCTAGCAAGGCAGGAAGGGAAGCACAAAATATGAAGTGTATGTCATGCAGATTTCCTTTCAAAGCTGTTGGACTGAAGCAGCCCTGAAATCTGTCTTTCTTCCACAGCTAATTTTTAATTCTGCACCCCCTGCATGCAATAGCCAAGTCTCTTCTGTGGGAGGGGTTGATCTCAACTGTATCTGAGTGTTTGACTTTGCACAATCCTAATAACATGGCTGTGAACTGGATTTTTGTTGCTAATACTGCAGTGAGATATCTGAATTGGTGAGAAGTAGCTCATAAGTAGCCTTTTAGTCCCTCTCCCTTTTGCAGCTTAGATACTTCCTTAGTCTGACCTGACCTGTCATACAAAACCAAGTGCTACTGGGGCTCTGGTTTGGAGGAGGGGTGAGCTGGGACAGGTGGGCGTGAGAAATATTATAAATGCAGTCTGTTCAGGTCCCTTTTGCACTGCAGAAGAGGGGGGGAATTGAAGATGCAGCTGTACTCTCAGGCATTCCTTTCTCATTTTCTCTTTGTAACTTCTCCTGGATTAGTGAGGGATCTCACTGACCAGCAATCACAGCAAAACTCTCACCCTATCAAGAACAGGAACAGCACAAAAATGTCTTTGCTGTTAAATGCAGGTGAACACATGGGATGCAGGCAGTTCTCTTTCAGGGCAGCAGAGATGCACCTTCTTAGCTGCCAAAATGTGTGTTTCACATTGGTTGGGTTTCATTAAGTTATTTTAGTCCTCATGTGGCTCAGTGTATGGAGTCCTTGCATGTTGTGCTGGTTTAGCAAACAGCCAGGGCAAGCCACAAACCAGACAGAGTTTGTTTTTATCACTCCCCCAGAAAATAGAAGGGGAGTAAGGAAGAACAGGCTCCGGTTGGAAATTAAAAAACTATAACAAATTTAATGGCACGGGGAGAAAAAATAACAGGTGGGGAAAAAGGGAAAATGCATATATACAAATATATACAACCCGAGCTCAGATGACCGGCGATACAGGCTGCTGAAAGGTCCTTCACTGCAAAGCCGATGGGGGTAAAAATAGTCCAAACCCCAGCACCCGATGCAGTTGGAATGCTGCAGACCACGTGGCGAAGCTGGTAGCCAAAAGCTGGGCCTCTCCTCTGGGCTCCACGTGGCGAGCTGCAGGCAGGGGAGTGCAGGAGCGAGGCAGAGAGCAGAGTGAAGCCGGAGAGACCACGAGGGCAAGAGAGGGAAACCCCCAGTCCTCCTGGCTTTTATAGAGTCTGGCAGGGAAATGGGTGGAATACTGACACCTGATACCTGACACCCAGACCCCTTTCACAACGGGGGCCTAAACTCCACCCCTCATTCACTGGGTCCTGGCAGCAAAAGCCAGTAAGATTTTTGCCTGCCCCTTTCAAACTGTAACACATGTGTAGACTCCAGCTGTGCTGGTGAGCATGTGGTGTGTATTGCTTCCACCCAAGATGAGAAGTGCTTTGAAACGGAAGCTCAGAAGAGACCGGAGAAGAAAACTGCATGCCACCAGACTCTCGGTTTCTTAGGAATATGCTTGGTGGAGAGAGTGGGAATGGAGTGTATTTCCATCCAACATTAGAGTTCAAAGTCTGGCCAAATAATAAAAGTGCTGGTAAAAAGTAAATGGCCTGGCCACCTGTAGGGGTGTCAACCAATCCACCAAGCTCAGGTGGCAGCTGGCTGGCTCAGGGAGAGTGTTTGCTCCTTGTACAGTGTGCCTCACCAAACCTGCTGCAGCAGATGGCTCTGGCTGGCCCTGTTCTTGACTGAGAGACTTAAGTACTGAATAAACTGAAGATGCTGGAGCCTCCTCTCTCTGTCTCCCAAGGGTAAGCTACTCTGGTTTGGCCTGAGATGCAATGACTAGAAAGAAACATATGGTGTTGTGAAAGCTGTCTAGGCTTTTCTTAATAGAAATGGGTTGTGGATGGGCTTTGAAGCGTGTGCCTCTCTGCAGGGACCTTGCTTCTGTTGCAAGGGGGAGGAGATGGTGAATGTAGGTGTAAGTCACACTAGTGCAGCTTGCTGACATGTGTTCAGGGGAGGATGGCCGAAGGTGCAAGGCCCCAAAGGGAAAAGCTTTCAGTACAGGTGTGGTGGTCAGTGGTGAGCAGGAGAGCAGGCCCTGCACCCTTCCTGCCGAGCGTGGATGGTGCGGAACTGCCCGGGGCAGCCCCTGCGGCCACCTCGTGTCCCTCGCTGGCTGCTGGTGGTGCAGCGTTGCAAAGATGCTGCAGCCCTTTCCTTTTCCTTTCAAAGGCCGTGCCCGAGAGCCCCTGACCCCGCCGGGGCCGCTCCGTGCGGGGGTGCTGCCCGCAGCCCTGCGCTGCCGTGCGGGTCACGGCACCGATCACCGTGTCACGGGTCCGTTCATCGGAAAGCAATTCCCTCCGTTAAAAAGTGACCGCGCCTCAGCACGCGGCCGCGGGGCGTTTCGGGTCCCGACTGCC
>VZRW01013172.1:111650-121904 GCA_013398125.1 Aegotheles bennettii
GCCCGTTCTGCGCCGTTCGGTGCGAGCGGGACGCTCGGGGCAGCGCTGCCGCCGTGCTCCGATCCGGTTTGCACATCCGTGTCCCGGCCGGAGCTCGGCGCGCAGCGTCCCGCTCCTTCCTGGAGCAGGTAAGGGCCGGGCAGGTGCGCGGGCCCTGTGTGCCCGGGGCTGCCGCGCCGCGGCCTCGCTCGCTGCGGGAGCGGCCGCTTGTTCCGGCACCGTGTGCGGGCTGGAGCGGGCAGTGCCTGGGCGGAGGCTGAGGGGCAGGAGCAGGGCGGGGGGTTGTGGAGCCTGGAGCACTGACACGGACCCCCGGGGAGAGCGGGTGCGTGGGGCAGTGCGCCCCGGGCGGGGTGAGGGTGGCTGTTCTGAAGTGACTGCAGTATCGCCCGAACAGAAGTGCTAGGCAGCGAGTACCAGCGCTTCACCAGCCTCTAATGCCGCATGGGAGTGATGTTTCCCACGGCTGGTGGTGTGGGAGGGGGATGTCTGTGCGATGAGCTCAGATGTGATGTTGGAACGAGACTTTGCTGAAAGCCGTCCCTGTTTCCCCAGAAGCAGAGTGGGTTAGTGTGGCTGTGCCTAAACACGGCGTCTGTCAGAGCTTCTGTGCTTTCGAGCAGCTTGTCCGGGGAACGTTCGTTCAGTTCCTTTATGTAGTTCTCTCGAGGGTGGTGTGGTAAGCTCAGTAAGTGTTCTTAATAAAACGGATAAATAGCATTGATCGTTTTTGCATAAGCAATAGTTAATTGCCTACTTCCATGCATTTATGAGACTTGAAAACTGTTTAGGATTGTCTTTATTTTTTAAAAGCTAATGAGATTTGTCAGAGCTGCAATTAGTGCCAGACAAGTTAAGCTAATACTGAGTGCTCTCGAGGAGCAGGTACTCTTTCAACTAGCTTAGGTCCCAGTTTTGTTGCTGAACCTGTGTTTTAGGGTTAGGTTTCTGCAGAGGTGAGATGGTTTTCAGCATAGCACTGTGTATATTTTAAAGGCTGTTTGGCTTGAGGGATTCCTAATTCATTTAATATTGGTAGTCTTCTAGGGGAAAAAGCATTTCATAAAGCTGGCATTTAATTTGTTTATTTTTGAGCTCTCCCCTCAAAAGTGAATTCTGATGGTTTTTTATATCTTCTGAATGATTGCCTAAACAAATACCAGTGGAAATCTCAAATTCCTTTTGAAAACCTGTTATTTTTTCATCGAAGTTACTCAGCTCTTCGGGATTATAACTGTGTCTTTGTTTAGTATTCTCATTTATGTGATCTCCAGTTTAGTAACATCACATGATGGGTTAGGAATAGTTGATGTAGGAAGACAGTTGCCTTTTTTTGGAAGGCTGTGTCCTTGCTTAGATATTTGATACTTTAATATTGTAGGGGAGTTCGGAGCAAAAGCATTAATAGCATGAATGAAACATGAACAGAGTGCTGTTGTAGCACAGTGATTTTGAGATTAAGAGCCTGAAGGAAATGTTCCTTAAATGCTGCATTTTAATGAATTTCAGTTTTGAATATGATTGCAGTTGGAAGTTTAATCTTTCTGTAACCAAAGTGCTTTATTACATTTTGGAGGCTCTGCACACTTGTGGGGCGGTGGAATAGCAGTGTACTGATTCAGGGCTTAGTAACTTCAAATGTAAATATTCACTAGCCCTAAGACTTGAGTCTTATGGGTGGGAATACACAACATCGTGTGCTGCCATTTCCTTGTTTGTGTTTTAGTGTGCAACTTCTTGTGCCCAAGCACCGGGTCGGATCTGGGCGAAGGCGTGTCGTTACGCCTTGACACTGTTTACTTTTAACTGCCAGTATGTAGGGCCTTATCTATACTGAACATCCTGGACAGTGAGAGGTACTGACTTCAGTGTTTAATGCTCTGTGTTAACAGGTGAATTTCTTAATTCCCTTACTGCTGCTACAGTACATAATAGTATACAATATTTATAAAATAGCACGTGTGCTATAATACGTATTTTTATTAATATAAATTGTCTGTTAATGTCTTATATATGTCCTTTATTTTATAACCTTAGGACTGCATAAGCAAATACTGTAAAAGGTAATTGTGGGAGGATTCCACACGAAGCTCTAGAATTATAAGTACTAACGTTTCTGGAGATGTTGGGTATGGGTAGCCCCACTGGATCAACAGCTAAATCCTTTATCTTAAATTTGGATTAGTCTTTAAAGATGGTGTCTGTGTTTCTTTAGTGGAAGAGTAGCATAAATAAAATTATAAGACAAAGACTTCAGTATTTAAAATCAATAGTAAGTGAAAAGAAACTTGAGATTTGACACAGGATTTAAAATCTCCATTATCAAAAGACACTGCAGCAGCATAACTTCAGACCACAACAGAACAATTTATCAGAAACTACCTGAAAGCTTGTCTACTGGTTCTCTAAATTATTTTTGTACTTCAGAGTGTGCCATGTACCTGCTTTTTTGCCTGCATTGTGATAATTGCACCATTTTTTGCCAGTTGGCCTTCTCCTTGTGGAAGTGATAGCATAGTCGAGATTGGTGGCCCTATCACAATATATGCTGATCCTTCAGGAGCAGCGTTGGTGGGCTTCTGCCTGGCCTTTGCTTTCACATCTTCTGTTGTTAGACTTGTTGGAGTTGATAAAACAGACAAACCATTAAAATATTCTGAAATGTCCTATGGTTTTTGTAGTGGGGGAATACTCGAGGGAGTAGGTAGCATTTTTAATTTTAATGTTGCTTCAGTTTCATTAACAGTGCTCCATAAGCATGGAAATACATGACAAACATTGAAAAATAAACAAAACCCAGCCTATACTGCGGAGCAAAATTCCTGCTTTGTAATGACTGAGAGGAGCATTTTTGTTTGATTTTCAGCCTGATGAAGTATGTTAAAGCCCCGAGTCTGTAAAGCTTGTTTAAAATTAATACATGAAATGTGTATGGTATATGTAAAATTATCAGTTAGAGAAACACTGTAGAAAGCATTTCAGAGTATGTAAAATACCTCTTTGCATACGAAGTTGCATGCAGGCGAGCAGCCTGACTCCTTTTTTGAAGTTCTCATGGTTCCATTTTGAAGAGGAGAAGTAAATGTCACAGAAGCAGGACGTGGTGTGCCTGAGCAACCTTGTGCATCTAGGAAGCGTAACAATGAAAGGACTGCTTGTACAGTAGTTCAGACTGCTGCTGTTACACTTCCAGCAGTGTTTTGGTGAGGCCTGCAAGTCAGGGAGAAATGACGAGATGTTACTAGAAATAACCTGTATCTGAAGAGAGCATGAGGCTGAAATTTGCAGTTTAATAGACTGTGGATGGAAACTGCAAACAATGAGTATTATCACAGAGAGAGAGAGACAGATAGAATACCTGTAAGATACTGGGGATTAGGAGTCTGGGGTATTGCTTGCCAGGTGAGCCTTGCTTCTGCCTCTCTTATTTCCTGCCCTGTTTTTGCAGCTTTGCTCTGCCAGTAACAGGTGATGTTGGTCCTTTTCCCCCTGAAAGATGTGCTGGTATTCAAGGGACTGTCACGCTTCAAATTTCAACATGATCAAAGAAGTAAAATTGCATACTTTCTGAAGGAAACTATCTTGATTTGCATTTATTCTGCTGAATCATCATGTAAGATTTGGTAGTTGTAATCCTCTCTGTGATACCATCATTTTCTCAAAAGCGTTTTTGTGGTTTAAAAAAAAGAATATCAACAACCTGCCAGTCTCACATCCTTTTCTGTAGCTTTCCCTATATTGACTTAATCTAGCCTTAATTGTTTTGTAGAATAAATTGTTTATTTCTAGGGCTACCATGCTGATGTCTATGGTTGTGCAAAGAGAACATTTAAGTTGCTTTCCACATCACTAGTACCCTAGTGGGTAACAGGAAAGAAAGATGCATGTACTGGGCTGAGGATTGTCTTAATATTGCTATACTTGAGTGGTTTCTAAATCATACAGATGTATGGAAATCATCTTTGTATTAAACCTCAAAGTGGCGCACACATGTGAGTTTTTAGTAGTTATATTGCCATGGAAGAAGTCCACTCTTGGCCAGGTCAAACTGTGCAAACTTCATGCCAGTTTAATGCTCTGCCGGGGACTGAAATGGTAGTGTTGCCTTGTTGATGGTATAGATGGGTTTAAAGTGATTTTAGCTTGCACATGCACAGCATCTCTGTAGCCCAGTGCTCTGTACGGGCAGCGTGACCGTATTGTGCTGCTTTGGAACAGATGTCCCCAGCTGTGATGAGGGCTGTAGCTGATACGTGATTGCACTTGAGGTGCAGATTGGTCCTCCACCACCTGGCTGGCAGTTATGGAAAAAAGTTTCTGAAGGTTTACCTCCCATTGATGAGATTGTCCAGCATAAAGTAGGTAACCTGTGTGGTGCTGAGACTTTTTCAGGCTGCCCCTGTGGTTTTGCACAGTTGAAGTGGATCATTATATGCTCCATTATAATTACTGAAATTACTGAGCTGATATTAAGCTAAGTGCAGAAAAAGATAGAAAACCAAACTTGCTATTCTTACAGAACGAGTACTACATTTTTAATAAATTACAGTAAATAAAAGGTATTTAAAATTCTGTTTTGCAGTCTTCTCATATTTTGGAAGTAGTGAATTCTGGCACCATTACAAAGTTGATAAATTCTTGTATGTGAATTTAATTAGGATCTCTGAGCTATATGCAGTGTGTTGTCCCTTCATATGAACCAAAACCAGAAGGTCTTGCTGAGCTATACCAGGTTAGAGATTGCAGCATCTTGTTTGTTGACCTTTTTGCCTTGTCAGTTACTATGTTCTGAATAAGACACTGGTGTCCATCTTCTGGCATGTGGAAGGCTGCCTTTCCACTAGGTAACTCTGTGCAAACGAGCCAGGAAAGAGAATGAAGAACAAAAGAGAATTTCTGAAATAGCAGTACTTTAGTACAGCAAAGTACGTCCTTCATGTTAGGAAGATGTTTGACACTTGTTTTCATAAAGGTTGAAGATAAAATTGCATTAACAGATAAGTGTAACTCTAAATATTAGATTTATGTCACTCAAATTATCTGGAGTCTACAGGTCACTATTTTTACTTCGTTTTTTTTTACCTTTTGACATGTTATTTCATTGCTACTTTGTAAGGGCTTTAATAAGAATATGTGTCTAGACATGAAAACTCATCTTTATAATTGAGTAAAACCCAACAAATGTAGGGAGAAGAAAGTCTGAGTTTCTGCTAGACACCACCATCTGCTAGACACTACCACTACTCCAAATTCAGGCTGAAATTGCTTAACTGTGTTCTTACTGCATCCCTCTTAGTTTGGGAGGACACTGGACTGCAAATTGCTGTGACCAGGGACTTGCTGATTGTGAGTGAAATGTAGCCTCAGATGACTTGAGGTGGTGTATTTGTTTATGTAGTAGTGCTGAACAAATTTCTCTTGTGCTGCTCTGGGATAGTTATGAGAAAGTAAGAAGTAATAAATATAGGCTGAATTCTTTGCTTATGTTTGATTTGGTCCCTTTTCTCTCCAGAGCAGAGTGATGACATCTTGGGAGACATGGTGGGGAAGAAATTATAGGCCCTGAAGGAGAGCTGAGCATCATGTGGATAAGAGAGAAGCAAAGACCAAATTTGTTATTGTAGATGTTGTAGTTACAATGTAATTACGTTATTGGATCAGAAAATGTAAGATTTTGACTAGTACGTTCTTAAGTCAGTTTGTGTCACTTGCAAGTGATCTGGTATAGTTCCAAAAATGTCGAGATCCCAACTCGGTATGAAGTCAGTCAGAAACAAGAAGCTAAGTAAAGTGGTGATCAGTGCTTGCTTTATTCAGACACTGTCAAAGATGAATTCACAAACCTGAGGATGTCATGTTCTATTACTGAAGGTTGAACAGAGACATAGCTCGGTTCACATATATGCTGTTGTCTTACAAGGAGTAATGCTAAAGTGGGCTCTTGACAAGGTAAGACTGTTTTGAGAAAGGGTTGAAAATATGTTCTGCAGCTGTTAGAGGAAGAAACAGAGGAAGTGCTAGGCATAACAGACTAGGAGGAGATATGGACCAACTTGTCCATTGGCAAGAGCTAGAGGCGGTACTCCACTGTCTGCTATGCAGATTCCACTCTGCTTCTGCGGCTGAGGTGGCTGGAACTGGGATTTTTTTCTTTTCTTCTTTCTTTTTTTCCCAACTTTCTTTGGAGTTGGACAACTGTGCTGCACTGTTAGAATCTTTCTGGTTGCTGGCAGAGAGGAGGAATGTCTACTTTCTCATGCCGTGTTTCTGCTATTGTTTTGCTCCTTTATTGATGTTTCTTACCTGTTAGAAATGTTCCAAAGTGTGTGCTCTGCCAACAGGCAGGTTTGTGAAACTGTTAAGTGTTTGGTCTCTGCTGCAGCTCAGAATGAAATTAGTAAGGTATTTAAAGTTTCTTGTTGGAGATAGCTCA
Organism: Aegotheles bennettii; assembly: GCA_013398125.1. Classification (NCBI taxonomy): domain Eukaryota; kingdom Metazoa; phylum Chordata; class Aves; order Caprimulgiformes; family Aegothelidae; genus Aegotheles; species Aegotheles bennettii. The sequence continues at coordinate 118,084 of VZRW01013172.1, forward strand.
TGTCAGAGGCTGGAATGACCCTTATGCATCTTTGTAAAACAAAAAGATGAGGCTTGTAATTGAGATGACATGTTAGAATAAAGGGATTAAATTATTTCCCAAAGCATGTTTGTTTAAATCCTTGAGTTTAGCTCATTTGAAGAATTTATTGCATTGTAGCTGATAATTTCTGAGTTAACCTGTTGGTATAACTGTGGTTATTCAGAATAAATGGAGTTGAAGAACCTTTGTTCATTTCTTAAAAACAGAGATGCAGAACTGTATTCAGTACTTCAGCTGTGTGCTATGAAATAGTTATGGCTGATTAACATTTGACTTTCTTTTCCTCTCCAATGTGTTCTATATTTGTGTGTTGGTCTTAAAATAGTATTTAGTTTAGATCCTGATTTTTTTAAAGTACAGACGAATTATGTGGTGATTGTACTTGCAGATGTGTACAATTATAAGTAGGATTTTTTTCTGCTTTAGAAGTTAGATCACTGTCCCTCCTAATCTGTTGAAATTATAGTAGGTGAAGAAGTGTTGGCTGAGAGGCTTTGTAGTAACAGCAAACCTGATACCTCATACAGATGCATTCAGATATGGTGCAAATAATGATTTCAAATCACTTAATTCTCCTGAATTCATGCAGTATTTGAATACTGATAGATAAATGGCTTGAAGGACTTTTCGTTGTTGAAAATATAGAAGGGCTTGAAAAAAAACTACTGGCTCCTAGCCAAGGAATAAGTTTTCCTGGTAAACAGTAGCTGTGGAAAGTGAAGGGTGGATGTTCCCACAAAGAATTTCATGGCAGCCACCAGACTCCTTGCTGTTCTGTTTTTTTCACTGTGACAATATTGGAAAAGCATCAAAATACAGTCCTTCTGTCTGACTTTTTTGTCACTTGGGTACTGTGGGTATGCCACAGTTTCATTTTAGTGCTTCCTCTGAGGTGTTGCAGTCTTCTAGGAATTTTGAATGTAATTTATACCATTACAAAAATGAGAAGGAGTTGCACTTCAGGAAAATACCCTATACTTGTTACCATGGGTAGGTTGCCTGATTTATTTGCTAGATCTTGTTTAACAAGGTGTTAGTCTGATGTTTCCTTTCTCTCAGCGGAGGTAAACAGAGTTTTGCTTTTAGCTGATACATGCTTCCACAAAATTCATAAAAGCTTATTTATTTTTTGAGACTTCTGCTTTTCTCCAGTTCTGCTCTCTGCATCTTCTGCTTCTCTATTACATTTCTGTGAATCTCCCCCTTCTGATACTTCAGGCTCTAAGAAACTATACAATCAACTAAGCTTTCTTTTGTAGGCAAGCAGGCTGAAAATTTTGTCTAGAATCCCTGCCACCCAAAAGACAAAAATACTGACTGTCTTTAAATATAACTCTGGCTGCCTTTAAATATAACTGTTGCCTGTGATTGGATAATCCTGCCTTGCTGGTGTAGTATGAGTGAGAGTGTTTCTTGAATATTTTTATTCTGCTGGGCTTCTCATCTAACCCAATAACTTTTATCTTTCAGTACCAAGATAAAGAAGAAGTTGTTTTATGGATGAATACAGTAGGACCCTACCACAATCGCCAAGAAACATACAAATATTTCTCTCTCCCTTTCTGTGTGGGATCAAAAAAAAGCATCAGCCATTACCATGAAACCCTAGGAGAAGCACTGCAAGGAGTTGAATTGGAATTTAGTGGTCTTGACATCAAATTTAAAGGTAAGCAATTGAAAGTGCATTTAGTCACTTTAAAAAACCATGAACCCTTAAAACTGGAGTTTTTGAACTAGAAGAACTGAAAGTTTACTGCTGCCAGCAACCGAGTGTTTTTTGTGTTGTTGCTTGAAATGCCCTGCAAGGTTGTCTACTACCATTTGCTTTTCATTTTACAGTAAAGTTTTCATCTATGTGCCTTTTAAGGAAGAGGCTTGCAGCAGATACACGCTTCTGAAGTAACTGATTACATTTCATAAAGTAAAACTAAGCTTCTTGTGTATGAATGATTAAAAGTATATTTACTGGAATTAATATCCTAGAATTATCAGTTCTGAAAATGTGATTTATTTTTTTTCCAATGATGTTGAGTATTTACAGATTCTCTGGCAGTTGGAAAGGAGTAGCAAGGGCTCGATATCTCAAAAGTTCTACCTTAACACAAAGTTAATTATTGTATCCTGGTTACTGCCTAGTTTAAAATAGCTTTGACAAATATCTTTATATTATTGGCTCTAACTCATCGTAGGGTTTTTTTTCTGCTATTTCCTGTCCCCTCTCTCTTTCCATACTGTCCCAAAGAAGCCATTTAACTTCTTTTGCAAACACATTTCTTGGTGTTAGGGGCTGAGTCTTCTTTTGCATAATTTTTGTGTGTGTTCTTTGGTTCCCATAGTCCTTTCAGATTATCTGTATCTGTATTTTACCTGTTGTCTTCTGTAGTTTATACAACAAGTAAACCTGTTTTCCTGAAGTCTTATTTTGCTTTCAGGTTAGGAATTTCAAGTACTGATTCATAACTACTTGTGCTGATGTTTTGACACAAAAAGCTTTAGATTTTTGTATATAATAAGTATTATTTATTACAATTTCTTCAGGGTATAAGGTCTAATCTTCTGCTCATAGTATTTTTTTCAGGTGCCTTTTTGCAGCTCTTAATAGTTTTACTAGTGCATACCAGGTACGTAGTTGCTATATTGGGGTATGTTCTTCCAGACAGACTGGGCATGATGTTGTTCAAAACAGGTTTTGAATGGGTATGGAAGAGTAGAGATTTCAAAAACAACCAGGTGTTTATGGCTTGTAATTATAAGTTATTGGTGTGCTAGTATATTTCCCAGCAGGTGGGGAATTCCTCTTCATCCATGCCCTTTGTTGCTTTTAAAAATTTAATTATTATTATTAACACATTGGTGCTCAGTGTAGATTGATAATTTGTATTGGATCTGCACTGAATTTAACTCCAAACCAAAGTGGCTGCAGGTCAGATGTTTCTGTATAGCAGATGGTACAATGTAGCTGGTTGATGACTAAGTATGTGTACATGAACTGGGAAGCTGTCCATGTGCGCTTCTCGTTTTTTCTTTTACAATCTGTGTCCTCTGGATAAAAGATAAAGAGAATAATCTCTTTGCTGTTAGCTGGCATCCAGCAGCTTCCATATCAGGAAGTGCTTTCGTATTTGTAGCAGTGGATCCGGGAAGTGAAATCTGAATGGGAGTCAGCTCTAACTTACTATATTTAATCTGTTATTAAAAGTATTAAAATATTGTTTCCAAATTTCAGAGTAACAAGTGTAAATTAATTGTAGCAGTAGTTGTTAGTACTTGTTTAATTTTGTAAAATTTGTTGAAATCCAAATCCCTTTGATATACAGGTTTTAAAAGTAAGAACCCAGAACAAAAGATTGCTGTCTGAGATTCATTTTTACAGGCTTAAAAGCTGTCGTAAAATCAGTAGAATTTATATCCAATGCGTGTAGGGAAACTTAAATGTCAGACCAGCTCTTAAAATTTAGCATTTGTGTAAAGATTTCTTTTTCAATTTAGTTGTTGAAATGTGATGGTAGCTCCGTTTTTTGGTGACTCTTTAATGGTAGATCTTGTTCTTGTCTGAGTGGTGTTCACTTTCTTTTTCTTTTTTTCTTTTTTTCTTTTTTTAAATTTTGACTGGATTATGTCTGATTTTTTTTATTTTTTTTTTTTGTGTGTAATGGATAAATTTTATCTCATTGTTGCGATTGATCATCCTCCCATCTCTGTTCCAGTGGTCCAAAAGTTGCTGCAATGAAATTGAAAAAGAGTTGTTGGTGATTTGTGTTTTTTGTTTTTTTTTTCTT
>VZRW01013172.1:122928-137003 GCA_013398125.1 Aegotheles bennettii
CTTTTTTTCTTTTTTTCTTTTTTTCTTTTTTTCTTTTTTTCTTTTTTTCTTTTTTTCTTTTTTTCTTTTTTTCTTTTTTTCTTTTTTTCTTTTTTTAAATTTTGACTGGATTATGTCTGATTTTTTTTATTTTTTTTTTTTGTGTGTAATGGATAAATTTTATCTCATTGTTGCGATTGATCATCCTCCCATCTCTGTTCCAGTGGTCCAAAAGTTGCTGCAATGAAATTGAAAAAGAGTTGTTGGTGATTTGTGTTTTTTGTTTTTTTTTTCTTAACAAATAGAGGCTTATGTTTTGGGACCAGCAGATTCATATGTTTTTAAGTAAAACATACAGCTTCAAGAAGTGTTGTGTATCTCACATCTGCAGCTGAAATAATTAGGAGCTACTCAAGTACTTTTCAATAATCGTTTAGATACTTGGATATGTATTTCAATACCTAACCACAGGGACCTGATTTCAAAATGTTGGCATAACTGTCTGAAAGACTTGTACAGATTTTCTTTGTGAATATGTGAATCAGATCTTAAGTTATGAGTTAACTTGGTAACTCCTTACCCAAGACTTCCTTCTACAACACCTCTAGAAAATATGGCAGTCGTTCAGCATGATGATCAGTGTTGTACTAGGAGGTGGTCACATACAGTGAGGTTTTATGTGGTTTATATGTTTGAATCAATCTCAGTTGATCTGACTGTTCATAGGAAATTTGAAATCTGACATAAGTGCACCTGCTTTTCTAGTGAGTCTTGCCTTCATACTCTCTTAAAATTTGCTTAATGTGCTGCTAACGTTACTGAAGCTGTATTATATAGCGGATGTTACCTCTGACATCCCTGGTGTGGACACAATACAAAACATACCTGTAACTTCACATTCCTTTTGGATATGCACACAACCATACCTTGGGTACAAACTATCTAACATACGCAGGACGTAAGGTCTGGTAAAGCTGTAATGAAGCAGACTTCAGCTTCCCCAGCCACTGAATGCTCTTCTAAGCTACTTTCATTTAATCATTTAACACAAGGTACTTAAGCTTAAGCGTCTAATCCTGTCCTGTAACTAAATGACAGCTTCAGCATTCTCAGTGGCTGGAGAAAGGAGAACTTGTCTTCCTTCCCCTTGCCTTCATTCCATTGTGCTAGAGGGAGGTGAGAGGAACTGTACTGTGCAGTATGGCTAAAGATAAATTCACACCTCTGTTTTGCAAGAGTTGAACGAGGTTGTTTCTGATGATTCTGCAGGGTTTTTGGGTATGTGGACTGGAGTAACTTTTAACGTAGCTGATCCACTGTTGATTGTAGTGTTACTGTGATGTCATTTGGTGTTCTGAACACCAGGAGTAAAACCCATAAAGACGGATGCAGACAGTTTTTTGATGACATGCTGCTATCTCCAGCCTGGTTGAATGTCAGTGCAGTCATTTCACTTCAAAAGATATTTCAATTTTTTTAAATTTTATTTTTTTTTTACAGCAGCAGAAACCACTGTTTGAATCCTAGAGTATTAGATACAGAATGGCATATTTCAGTTGGTAAAAAAGGAAAGGAAAAAAAAAAAGCAAATTTCAGGGGTCTGAAAGCCCATGGTGTAACATGGTATTAGATTACAATCTAATACCAAATTTGTCTTGGTTAATAACTGCAAACAAAGGCTGCTGTATTCAGGCTATAAAATGGGAAAGGTCTCTAAAAAGAGCACTTGTAGTTCACGTGATTTTTATTTCACTAGTAGCACTTGCTCCTATCCTTACGTTGTCCATCAGTTGTGCTAATACCATTGTGTCTGTGGATGAACCACTCAGGAGGGAGCCACCTAAAACCAGCCTGGCCCCCATATAGCACTTCCCCAGATCACGCTTCCATGCTCTGGTGCTAGGCAATGCTTCATTGAACAGCCTCTACCAGTTTCTCTTTTACCCTTATTTTAGTTCACAGTATGTTTTCATTTGACCTCTGTGTGCTGAACAATCCTTTGCGAGTTAAAAAATTAGAAAGGCGCTATCCTTTATTTGAGTATAGTGTGGAACTGCTAGAGAGTGACAATGAAGTGCCAAGTATTTTGGAAGGAATTAATCCCTACTTAGCAACAAACAAGATAGGGATTCTGATTTTTTTTTCTTTAATTTTAATAATCAAAATTTAATTTAAATTTAATTTTAAATTAATTAATTTTAATTTTAAATTTAATTTTAATAATCAAAACATCTGTTAAAGTGAAAAAGTGCCAAGCAGAGGCATTTTTGGGGGGAACATAGTCCAAAACGTATAGGATCCAGCTCAGTAGAGGCATAAATGCAAACTGGGGTCTGCATTTATAAGTCTGTTTCGGTTGTGGTGCCAACTTTAATAGCATCCCTCTCCTGAATGTACCAGTACAGGTCCTGAAGATGTAATCCATGATTTGAAAGTCATCTTGGAACACTTGTTGACTTGAGTGGTTTTGTTTTTCTCTTTTTGCCCAGCAAAGCTTTATTGCCTAATAAGTCAGTCTGATAAATGATATTATTTTTTCAGTGAAAAAATGAAGCATAGGGTGCATTCATTAGGTCTTGGAAGAAACGAAAATAGAAAATACTAAAGTTTTCATAAGAAATAGGAGAAAGAGATGCATCCATTCCAGAATAGCCACTATTTTCTCCAGGGCTAGAGGAAATCACCGCAGCTATGCAGAACTGCTGTTAGCTGTTTTCTTACTGTTTTGCTTCATCAGGTGTTGCTTCAGTTTTGCTTGACAAGCCATACTGTGCATATTTTCATTTTGACAAATTGTTATTATCAGAGAAATGATGATTTGTGTTGGAAATATTCTACTTACTGGTGCTTTGTCTGTGCAGGTGATTTGATTTTCTTTTTAAGCTTTATATTGCACTTAGTATACAGGAGAAAGTAAGCTGAATTTTGATACAGATTAGAGCTGTACTTGGGACACAAATCAATTTTATTTACTAAAAATGGGTCTTTGATTCCAGCGATGATGAAAAGAGGAGGGAGGAGGAGCTGGAATTATTTTCACTCACTTTGTTTCACTATTTGCAGAGTGAAAACATTCACTAAGAAGCGGATGGGTGTTTTTGCCTCTAAATCTGTTGTTGCCTGAATTATTGTAAATATGAGCCCTTTGTCTTGTTTCACTTGAAAAGGAAACATTAGGGAAGGAAATTGGGATGTGAAAGATAAGAATGGCCACTGACTGCATTACTTTCACACTGTAGATGGGGAAAAATAGCTTTGTGTCTTGAAGAGATAGATTTATTTTATTTCTCAATGCAGACTCTTGTGCATTCTTTGTGTTATTCCTATTTTAATCTTCTGTCTTTTTTTCTCTACCTTTACCTTGATTGCTTTGTTTCTTCCCTTATGGTAGTTTCTGGAAAATTGCTGAGAACTTAAAAAATTTTTAGTATTTACAAACAGTATTCCTAGTTAGTGAGCCCAATTGTACTAAATGGAAAGATAATATCATACACAGAATCATACGACTCTGTGAAAATAAAAGAATTGTCGTGGTCTGTCCACATAAAGCTGCCATCAGCTTAATTTAGTGTGGGTGAAGTAGCAGAAAGGATACTTTTGAGCCTTTCCTTATCTAGTCTGTGGGAACCTTCTGCATGTAGAAGGGTAGAATTACAAAACCAATCATGTAATTGCTTTAATGGTTCCTTTTAAAATGTCCTTTTTCGTTACCTATTTGAGGATAGCCAGGAGGAGTTAAAGACTCCAGCAACATCCATTCCTCCATTTGCTTGGTTTGCCTTCACTTTGAGTCAGCTCATTAATAAATCATTAACTATGCTTTATTTTTTTTCAGATGATGTAATGCAGACTACTTACTGTGAAATTGACTTGGACAAAGGCAGAAGAGATGCATTTGTGTATGCTATCAAAAATCACTATTGGTACCAGATGTATATTGATGATTTGCCGATATGGGGTGAGTGATATTAGGCATAAACAACTTGATTACAACTACAGGAGGCCTGTCCCAGTGGGCTTCACGGAGTTACTTTATGATTAAGCTTCGTTAAAAGAATCTCCCAAGTGTGTAGAACTTATGTAACCAAGTAATGCAAAAAGTTGAAGGATTATTGCAGTGAAAGAACAGTAGGATGGCTTGTACTAGTGAGTTACAAAACCAGTGAAAAGTTGTTTGTTTCTCAAGCACTGATTTAGTAATACCACGTTCTTAGGGTTAAATTCTTTTTAATGTTCAATTGAGTGGTAATTAGGTCAGATATAAGGTCTGTGTTGATGTGTTCATGGATAACAACTTTCATAAACTCAGTGTTTAAACTTTATTTTGCTAGTTCTTGTGTTTAATACTAATGCAAGAGCTGTTTGATTTACTTTTATGGTCATTTAGTACTTCATTGTAATTTATGGTAATTTAACAGTTTTACATGTGCGGTCTGTGGTAATATGAAGGAGTTTTATTGTACTTGTTCTTGAACAGTTCTTAAAATTGCTCTTTCTGAGTATTATTAATCTTTTGCTTGGAAGAGCTTGTGCCTTGAATCAAAATTTTTGTCCTTGTTGCCATTGTCTCCTACGATCTCTGGTTTTTGTTACTCCCTTGTAATATGTGGTCTCATACCTGGTAAAGAGTGCTCTGCAGATTGCACTTTCCACTGATAGCAATCACCCAAACCCTGCAAGCCCTGATCTCCCTGTTGTAGGTATAAACTGGAGGGCAAGCAAAAGCACCACAAAACAATTTGTTAAGGTAAAATCTTTGTTGCTTGTGCTCCATCAAAGAGGTAAAACTGCCCAAAATAAGCAAAATCCCACAACAACCTACAAAAGTACAATTCAAGCCACGTGACTGAAGTCCTTCGATAGGTAGTTTACTGAATAATGCTATCCATCATTTATTAATTCTGACAGAGGGAGAGTTTCTTTGGTCCTTTCTTATAGTTTTAATTGGTTTTAGAATAACTAATGTGAGCTCCAGCTAGAAATGCTAGTCCTTTATTTAAGTCTTTATTATTTATCTGTTACTCAGGGAGATACTTGCTTTTTTAAAAGTATATTTGTTTTTAAGAGATAACATCATAATGCCTGACAGGAGAAGTACTCATATATTGTATTCATTCTTTTCATTTGATTTGGTTAGTGTGTGTCACAGCTCTGTGGCAGGGCTTGAAGTTAGACCTAATTAATCTGTGTGGCCTTTACTACACTTCTTACACAGTTGCTGGTACGCTTTTTAAAAGCACGCATGAGTGACAGTTGTTGCTACAATATTTTTTGACATTTCAGCAGAAGATCAATGAATGATTCTGCTAGACTAGTGGCAGCTATGTAGGCTTTAGACTGCCCAAGGATGATGGATGCTAAGCTGACTTCTTTGGAATCTTGTGTGGCTAGCAAGTCTTGGAGACTTTCCTTTTTAGGACTGATTTTTTTGCTCTTATTTGAGAGCATTTTTTTCTCACCTCAAATACTGAAGAACAAATACATTTACTAACTAAATCTTCTGCACACTGACTAAATTCTATGCTCTCAGCTGAAAAATCTGTTGTACTGTTATTCTAGTGTTTTTAATCTTCAGTAGTATGCTTTGTATGCACAAGTTGTTATTTGTAATGCTACAGCTAACAAACGTGCAGAATCTAGGTATCATCTTTGTATGACATTTAGAAGCTGGGTTTGATTGTTGTTTGGAATCCGGACCTCAAGTTGTCATCCTTAATAGATGACCACAGCATCATGAGTACTGGTTGTATTATGCAAGGACATAATCTGACATCAGGTGTGAAAACAAGCAGTGATGAAGTTTTTGGTCTTTGTCTCCTGAAGACTAGGTGAAACTAGCAGGACTGCAGATTATTCAGTCCATATTAGCCTGGCTTTTATTCCAAAAAATTAATTGGTTCTGGATGGGGGGCTGAGAAAGGAGTGGGTGCACCTGAGCTGATCAGAAGTGTTTCTCTGTGAGTCTGAACAAGCCTTTCTGACCTTTGGCTTCCAAGTACAGTTTAGAAAACTGAATATAGCCTATCTGCATTAATTCTGGTTTGCTCTGTTCAGCAGCAATATTTCAGGCTCTGAGTGCTGCCTAAAACTTAAAGCTCTGAGACTTGCTGCTCACTGAACAGTTATTACAAATATTTCTGTTACAAATATGGCATGAGTGATACCATACACATGGCTTCTCCAGCTTGTTGGTGTCTTTGACATAAACTTGCCTAGTATCACATTAATGTGTTGGTAGAGACACCAAGAAAAACTACTATCTTTTGCTTGATTGGGTGTCATCGCATAGCTGTTAATTTCGGTAACGGTAATGAAAAACATTGGGGCTGCTTAAAATACATGGGAGTAAGAATTTTAGTAATTATGATGGCATCTCTGAAATACTCTGAATACTGAGAAGTTTTTTTGTTTTACTAAGATAGTGTCCAGAACTGGTTACCTTCAGCTTGCATTAAAAAGAGCTTGTGCCAAAACAGTGTTTTAATTACTGCGTGCAAGCTGTAGTGCTGATACACTTCATGTGGGTTATCTTTCCTGAGAACCCTACTAGCCAGCAAGTAGTGTATGTATTGCATCACCCAATCCACTATGTTTTTCATTGTTGATTCGTGACTTGTAGGTGGATTAAACCACAATTTTGTTCCGTAAATGTCTAGAGTCACCTTTTTTGTGATACCAAGAGAAAGTGAGTGTTCTCTGAAGAGTTTAAAAGGAAAGGATTCAGATGGTGTTAATGTTTGTTAAGAATTCTAGGCAATCTCTGTTTAATTCTGTTCTTAAAGCAGACCACTCACTTCTCTGGGCTTATCCAGATGGATTTATGGCATTCCTCCTGTCTTCTCACAACTTTAGTTAAGTTTGTGGTTTATGTTCTTCATGGTTTTCCAGCTTGGCAAGGGTTACTGATGTCAAAGTCATATGCACAATGATTAATATTTTAATTTCTTCTTGGGAAGTCCTCAGTATATCCAGTAAGAAGGACTCTATTTTCAGTAAAGAGTAGGCATAAAATAACTTTTCTTAACTGCTGATGACTAAAAGCAATGACTTCAAACTCCTGTTTGAGATCTTTGGAAGGTTTTCACTTTATTTTCTGACCTTAGAAAGGAAACCAGATCTTTTAAAGTACTTTCAGACAAAGCTATTGCATTTTCTTTTTTTTTCCCCTGCATTGCTGTCCCACAGTGGAGAGGCTAGGCTTGACTTCATTTCAGGGCATCTCCCTAAGTATATGGAACACTGTGTTAGTTCCCTCCTTCAAGTAGTGATTGATCAGAATGTCCTTTAAGTAGCTTAGAGGTCTGTATTGTCATGGTTTTGGATACTATCATGGGAACAGATGGTGTGCCAGGTGCTAGGCTGTATGGCATAGGCACAAACTGGCACGTGTTTCGTGTGGATAGCATATACAAGGCAATCCTGACAGATGAGCGTGAGTAAAAAACATGACAGAAAAGTACCACCTTGAAAATTAAAAAGCACAGGTAATGCACAAGTGCCATTCGTTCATATACCTGCTGCTTCATGATAACCTGTTCCATATCCTTCACCCATTTGTTCTCCTACTCCCCCCCTTTTTATATACTGAGTGCTGCTTTTATTGTGGATTTCCATCTTGTATGTAGTCTTTGGTGTGATGATCTTGACATTAAAGATGATGCTTGTAGCCTGTGAACTTTGTAACTGCTAGACTTGATTTTTTAAAAATTTTTTTAGTATAGTACATTCTTTGGAATTTTTCTGTAGTGCATTAAACATTTTGCAGTAAGTTATCGAAAAGTAAGAACTTAACCAGGCTGATACCGAGTTCCATGCAGTTCTGATGCTCCTGGAGCACCTGAGCAGCTCTCCATGTTGGATGTAATCAAAAATCTTCAAGTAAATTGTAACTTTCTGAATTTTTCAGTTAAAGTAACTGAGTAGTCAAAAACTATCATTCTTCACAAGCATTGGAAGCCTGTGTGCAAAAAACAAGCAAGAAATCGGTGTGAGGGAGTCAGCTCATGAGAGACACAGGTTGAAAGTAAAATTTTTAAGAGGAAGACAAATGAGTGAAGGGATAGATGGAAGTTGGGAAAATACAGAGGTCAGGACTAAGTTGTGTTTATGAAAATTAAATCTGTATTCAGCTAGTTGTTCATCTGGTAAGAATTCCAAGTAAAACTAGAGGAGCCATTGTTGTGTCTTCTGTTTCTTCTGCAGTGTTTGCAGCTGCGTGTTTGTTTCTCTTAATGCCATAACAAAATATTTCTTGCAGATACCTGTGGATTGAAGGTGTAATCCAGGTGTTAAAGTTAAAAGAAGAGTATAAGACCTACCGTGTTTTCTTTACTGTAGTTATATTGCTTTTTTTAGCTGGCAAAACATTTGTAATGCGTATTTAAAAAAAATATTACAGAATATTTGAAAAGCATACCTGCAATAGATACTTACACTTGTTTCCTGTGCAGGTATTGTTGGAGAAGCAGATGAAAATGGAGAAGATTATTACCTTTGGACTTACAAAAAACTTGAAATTGGTTACAATGGAAATAGAATTGTAGATGTCAATCTGACCAGTGAAGGAAAGGTGAAATTGGTACCAAACACAAAAATCCAGATGTCATATTCAGTAAGTAATTTGGGGATGCATCTGTAACAATAAAGTCTACATAGCTCAAAAATAGATACTTGTGTACCTATTACTATGTATTACTATGTCAGGCTATATTAGAGAAAGATGCACTCTTTCGAATATTTTTTTCATTACTGGAAAACCTTGGTAGGTTTATTAGGAATAAATGTGAAATTATGCTTTTTGAAACACTTCAAAGAAACTGAAGCTTCTATAATCTGCAGGAAAGTGTTTTGGGGGGGAAAGGAAGATATCTTAAAAGGTATGGAGACTAACAGTATAGAAGACCTCCCAGTAGGTACACATTTTCTTAATGTTTGGAGCTCTGACATTTGCATCATAGATTTGAACTGCATTCTGAGCTAGGACAAAAACCCAGTGTAAGCCTTCATACTTTGCAGGCAGTTAGTATCAAAGCTTTTTTTGTTTTTTGTAATTCCAGTAGAAATTTGTCATATAACCTTATTAGTAATGTTTTTTCTGGAGCCCTCTGCTATTACATTGAATTGCTGTGATAAAACAATGTTTGCTGATCTGAGATAATGAGTTAAGTTTTTCAGTTTTCCTCATTTATTTTATATTACTTAAATCTGTAATGGTTCACTTACCATGTTCACCACATTCGTGTACAGAAACTAGTTCTTAATGTGTTGCTTTTCTACAGTGCGTTAGCAGTAGGTGACACCAAAAGATTTTGTTTCGGAGGATATTCTTGCTGCTATTATGTTTGTCTTGTGCTGAGGAAGCTGTATAGTTTGAAGTGGAGATAATAGTTTTTTATTTGTGCTTTCTATAATTAAGTTTACACTAATCTCCCTGTTCCTGCTGCAAAACTGAGAGTAGAAATTTTAATTTTCAAATTCCACCAGATTGTGAAGTCTGTTTGCCCTGTGATTTTGAGGTGTGTAGCTGCTAGTAATGAAAATAATATTACACGTTCCCTTAAAATGCTTTTAGTGTACAGAGCTCAAGACTTACCTTTCCAGTTCTGTTGGCAGCACTGGGCAATTGCTGGGCTGGCACGTGTGTGATGTTTAATTCACAGATTGTCTCTGGTGGACTTATTCTAAGCAGTGCTTCTCAGTGACAGGTGCTCTAATGAGGAATGTATGAAAGCTATTTATGTTTTGAGCTCCGAATCTTGGACAAGACTGTAATTTGAACTGATTTTAGTATCATACCTCAAAGTGAGTAATACTTGAGTCTTGGGGTTTTTAATCTGTCTCAGGACTGTCGTGAGTGATAGAGGTATTCAGTCTACATTTATACACTTTCTTCTGTACTGAATAAGAGAACATCTGCTGGAAAGGATAGTTCCTTGTCATGTATTTTAAAAAGGTATGCACTAAAAATCCTGGTATTTCCTAATCTTGGCATGCTTTTTAAAAAATTTCAGTATAGATTTGTTCTTAATTTCTGAAATTGCATTTAAAAATTAAAATGAACACAATCTTGCAAAAATTCTGAAAAATACTTTGTGATACCATATTAGCACCATATAGTTGATTAGTACAATTAAATCTTCCAAATCCACAGCAGTTCTCTGTGCAGCTAGTGGAGTAACTGATAGCAGTAATATAGTGTGGCCATAAATGCATACTTTTCCAGCTTGCTTCAGAGTTATCTATTGGCAATTTAAGTGTGTGTGTTACAGAATCCTGTGGTCTTGCTGATTTTGAGCTGCAGCTTGTAAAATTTTAATGTCTGGCTTTTAAGAGTCAGCTTGATCTCTTCTACCCAGTTCCCTTTGAGCCATCTTATGTCTCGGTTTATGCCCTCTTATATCTTCTAATTTCCCTCACTTCTTCTAGACTGCATTTTTTTTCTTGGGCACTGTACGCAGAGAGTTTAGGTACAGATGATTTCACTGAATACCAGTCTCAGTGCATGGCAGCAAAACAGATTTCAGCTGCCATTGAGGGAGCAGAAGTAGAGGGTGTTGTCATTGCTTGATGAACACTGGTAATGTTCTTCACAAGCCTCTTTTCATACAGCGCAGCACATGGAAATTGAGAAAAGGGAATGTGTTGTCAGCTAAAAAAAATCTTTGGAAAAATTCCACTGCTTCTAGCACGTCATTCTTGAACATATTTAAACATGCTTTCTTTCTCTAACCTTTGTTCTGAAATCTCAGGCAAATTTGGGAAGATTTTTCGAAGTTACTTACCACAAATGATTCAAGAAAATTCCTTGTTTTACAAGTATCTACTGTGAAAAAAAAATCTTTGAACTACTCATTTGACAAAACTGGAAAATAGGATCATTGATGGATTTTGCTTTTGGTATCTTCAGGATGAGTATCTACGAGCTCCTCCTAAAATCCTGAAAAGATTTTGTTGTATTGTAAACAAGAAATTTGCGTCTTTGGTTAGTCTCACAGAGACAGCAAGAGCTGAGGCAGTGCAAGACTGATTCTTCCATCTTCTTAAACATAAGCATAGAACAGGTTAGATCTGTGAGGCAAGGTGGCTGACGTCCATTCTATGTCTGACCTGTAGGTATTCATCTTCAAGAACATCAGTCCATTGCTTTTGCCAAAACCTCGATTCATATTGAAGAAAACATCTGAAGTGGATGATTTTTGAAATATGTTTTGGTTTCTGCATGTGAGTATAGCTGAGCATATTATAATGAGCTTTTAAGTGTAAATTTTTCTGTCTTCAGGTGAAATGGAAGAAATCAGATGTGAAGTTTGAAGACCGATTTGACAAGTATCTTGACCCATCTTTCTTTCAGCACAGAGTATGTATTGTTCTAAAACAACTTTACAAAATACCCATTTGAAATGTTTGCTTTAGTTCAGATGATGTCATGGAATTTTTAGATGACATCTTTGAATTTTTGCATGTCCCAGGTATTCTGAGACAATGAGACAGGCAGGTCCAGGACTGTAGGTTTTAAGTGATAGTTGTGTTGCACAAGTAGGATGGCTCCAGTTTTTTAGAGTGCTTTAGTAAATGTCTCCAGGCAAGCTTCAATCTTGCAGCAAATACAAGGCAGTTCAAGTAAATCTGTTGACATGATTGGATGCAAGCAAGTTTCAGGAACACAACTTTTAAGCAGTTGGTCATATATATACTTTTACTGAAGTAAATGCAAAGCAAAAAGCATTAGCCTAAACCAGTTGCTGGTTTCAGTTGTGATAGTTTAAACTTCTGGTTGTAATCTTCTTAATGAAATGCTTCTTTCTTAAATGAGACATTTTGGATTCTGTTTGGAGCTCAGTGAAAACCAGATGTGCTTGTTAGAGGCAAAATAATACTGCTGCACATTTTGGTCCTGTGCAAAGCAATGGTTCCTTTGTTTTTTTGACTGAACTTTTCTCTTACACCTTAAACCTCTTCTCTAGAAGGCAGCAGTACATCATGTTGCCTTGCCTGTACCAAGGGAGCATGCGCAGACAGTTGTTCAAACTTTGCCAGTGCTTAACTAAGCTGTGATACTTTCATCACGAGCAAGCTTGGCTGTTGAAAAGCTTTATGTATGATGTTTCATAGGCCGGTTATAGTGGGACTTTCTGCAAATGTAGTGTTACTTAGGTAGTGCTGACAAGCTCTCCTGCTAGACAACAATTTATCCTTATTGGAACAAATTTGAAACATATTTACAGTTCTAAACCTTAGGGATGTGTTTTCTTTTTGTAGATTCACTGGTTTTCAATTTTCAATTCTTTTATGATGGTGATCTTTCTGGTTGGCCTAGTGTCTATGATATTAATGAGAACTTTGCGAAAAGATTATGCAAGATACAGCAAAGAGGAAGAAATGGATGATATGGTAAGATCTGCATTAATGTTTTTTTAATCTTTTAAAGCTTATTGCTTTCTCTTTGTATATTCATTGTGTTAGCAGCTCTGAAGGGCTTTCTTCAATTGGACAGAAAACTGCCTTATATGTAACTTGAAAGTATTACTGGTTTTCTTTATAACATGCTCCTATGTTGCAACCCAGAATTCTGTCTGTAGTCACTGTGTTAATGTTCATATCCACACTTAGGTTAAACGAGGTCCATTCTGGGTGTGTGACAGAAGCCTGTGTATACTCCTAAGCACTTCAGAGGATTTGGGGTGGGGGGAGGGGAATCTGATATATTTTTTACTGCATCATGCATCCAGGTAGTAATTTTTTTGTCTTCATAAGCATCTGAAAAGTAAACTCTTCTAGATTTGATGTGTTCAGGAGAGAAGATGTACTTGCACTTGAAGTTGCTTTAATAAATCGAACCTTTAATTTATGCCTAGCTGGTGTGTTTGTTATTAGTTGTCATGACTAGACTTAATTATTTTTTTTTTCTTTTTCCTAGGACAGAGATCTAGGTGATGAGTACGGGTGGAAGCAGGTCCATGGAGATGTTTTTAGACCATCCAGTCATCCTCTGATATTTTCATCCCTTATTGGTTCTGGTTGTCAAATTTTTGCTGTCTCTCTCATAGTCATTGTTGTTGCAATGATAGAAGATTTATACACAGAGTAAGTGTAATTGTGCCATGTCTTCCACATAAAAATGCTTGTATGAACAAAATAATTACAAAAATGAATGTTCCAACTGGCCTGGAAGAAAGTGTTTTGAGAGTCTTTAGCAAGTGATCAGATGTATTCAGAAGAGGGTTTTTTTAAGTTGCAGTGAAACTTTGTCCTACTCTTATCATGTGAGTTGGTCTCATTTAATTTTACTGTTTTAATGCTTGCTTTTCACATGATTTATTATGAAACTGTAGTTTGTTGTTCTGCAGCATCACGGGTAGATTATACGGGAAATAAATGTTAAAAGGTACATATTTCACTCCTGGTTTCATCTGGAGTGATAGGATATTACTATGTTTCTTACCCTTTTTTCCTCCCCTTGTCCTTTAAAGACTGAAGTAGGAGTGTGCTGTGTTGTGAATAGTCCTGTTTACTGCAGACAATGCATTAAGGCAATCTTATCTACAAGTCTTCTCAGGGCTGGAGATTTAATTTCTTAAGTTTCTTTCTTTCTAACAGATACTGCTCAGCAGGTGTTGCATATAAAACCTCCAGCGATAAGTGGGCTGTGGTCCTGACTGGAGAGAATTAATTTAAAACAAATAGTACTCCAGTTTAAATTGAACACACCACTTGTGCTTCACCTAGGTTTTTTCCTTACTTTTTTTTTTGGTGTCCTGAATGGACTTCATCTGTTTCTGTAGTGACTGTATTTTGGATACTGGGGGGAATTTTTATTAAGGTTTGGTTATTGGTTTTTTTTTTACAAGTGCTTCATTTTAATCGATGACTAAAATTTCAAATCTCCGTCCTATGTTCACTTGCCTATGACCTGCAACTGTTTGATTTTAGCAAGTTGTAGTACTTCTAATGTGCCACTAGAGAGTACTCTTGTTTTTTAATTTAGCTGCCTTTTAATGGTGTTTTTAAAAAGCTACTCTGTAGTACCAGTATCTTGGCATATTTTAATTTTTCATATGTTCCCCCCCCCCCCCCCTCTCCCCCCCTCTATACTTTTT
>VZRW01013172.1:137133-168310 GCA_013398125.1 Aegotheles bennettii
CCCCATAGTTACATTTCTGGATAGACTTATGTACACATTTTTAATTTTATATCGTGTCAGCCCTTTAAGAGAGGGAATGAAACTATTTCAGAATGTTTGTGCACTGTAGGGAAGCTCTAAGTTAGTAAGAGCAATTGAAAAATCTGTCAGAACAGTAATTTTAAAAAATATATGTGCACTTAGTCTATTATTGCAATAGCCTTTGTATTGCTTTCAAAGTGACTTTAATTCTGGGTGTGTAACAGAAGAGTTAATCGAATCAGGTGCAAAAAATTCTTATGTTTAGGAAGATAGTGATGTGAGTGGAAAAGGCTGTAAATCAGCATTATAAGAATGATTTCCTGTCAGTTTTCTTCAGTTCTGTTAAAACTCTTGGGGATCATGTAGCTGATTCCAACTGAAAGTCAGTGAAATTTGGTTAAGTCAGCTGTGTATTAATACTGGTTTGTGTTTTGAGAAGCTTTTCCACTAGAATGTTTGAAACATAAGTGAGTAAGCTCAAGAATAGTAAATCTTGGGAGAATTTTAAAAAATCAACATCTGCTGGTCGCTTTACAGGCAGCCTGGATTTACATGGGTCAGCTTCAGACTATGCATGGTTTTCTGGGGTTTTGTGTGTGTTTTTAAATTGGCTTAAGTCAGGGCAACTGTTAAAATTGGTTTCTGTTTAACAAGTAGCCTTCTAAAATGGAACTAATGCTTTTTTTTTTTTTTGAAGAGGCAAATGTTAGCATAATGCTCCTTTAGTGTGTGTGACCAGCAGGTGTATTTGCTTAGTTCAATCCATCCAGTCGTGGAAGCCCATTGTATTCAAGATTACTTCTTTGAGTAGGCGAGGCATCCAGTAATGGCCCATCAAAAGCCAAAACACCAAAAGTTTGGAATCTTTCAGAACAACCAATCTGAAGATAGTACAGCAAACTGCCTGAAAACCTTCTACTGTTTTTCGCTGTCAGAGTAGCAGAGGGACACAGGGAAACAGCTCTGTTCATGAATAACAGTTATATCTTGCTATTCTTAGATACGATTTTTAAAAATGTATTTGGAGATGGCTTTTGTGATTTAAAATTATTAACTTTGCCTGTGAAATTTCAGAGAAATTATGCCAAAATGAATACTCCAACATTTAATGAGGTGGTAATTTAAAAATAACTAAACTCTTCTGATAGGACTACTCCATGCTGATTTGTGGCTTCATTATGGTATTTATAGTTTCTAAATCAGGATTTCTAATTTTCTGTAAGATGAACACTTTTAAATCTTAAAAGCTAATTTCTGAGGAATGGCAGAAACATCATTCACAATCTTGGCGTATTTTTGTATATACTGGCTTTTATATTAAGCAAAGAGTACCTTTTATCTGCAGTGGTTAAAACTTATATTTAACGTATATCACATAAATAGTTCAGTTCTTTGTACACAAGGTACACACATCCCGATGTCAGAGTATTTTGATCACAGGTGAGATTTTGTACTCCAGTGAAAATACATGCATGTCAGAAAAGAACGTAGTATATTGGAACTTTTTTCCCCAGATTGAATTAGACTTGGCCAGACGCTTTGGATACAAATGGTTCTCATTCTTTTGCAGATTTTACAATTTAAGCACTTTACAATTTTTGCATTACCTAAAATATTAAATAACTGCTTCTGCAGTTCTGTAATTTTTGCTCTAATCCTGTTTGTTTTTCTATTTCATTTATCAAAAAATCCATTCTTGTAGGAGAGGATCAATGCTTAGTACAGCTATATTTGTTTATGCTGCAACATCACCAGTGAATGGATATTTTGGAGGAAGCCTTTATGCTAGACAAGGAGGTAAATTGTTTTCATTTTTCAGCATTTTCATTGCATTGTTGGATGAAGAAGTTACTATTTTCTGATTTTTCACCAATATCTTCATGGAATTAGGTTATTCAGATGGAAATAATGTGAAAGTTAAATATACTCAATGTTTTCATATTATCTTCTATTTGTTATTGGCTGCATTTTCTAACTAAAGATAACTGAAACCTTTGGTTAATTTAAAAATAGTAAGAGCTCAAGAACTGTTAAAAGTTGTGTCTTGTGAATGGCTTGTTAGGCTCATGTATGTAGTTTTTTGCTCATGACATCCAGAGAGTGTAATAGTCTCTCCCTCTTCTTCTCTAGCTTGCTGTTAAACAGCTCATGTCATCTTCCCCAGATGACTCCTACATGACCCTCCTCTACTAGGGGTTATGTTTACTTACATGAAAGAATGAGTATGCAGTACTTACTAGACCGTTAATTGTGGATGGGTAGAACTGTTTATAGCATCTTTTAAAGTAGGTTATTCTACTTGTCAGTATGTGCTTTGCTTTATACTTTAGGAAATTCAAAATTAGTATCAGTAGAAAGCAGAAGCCAAATAAAATTGACATGGCAGGTTTGGACAGGCTGTCTTCAAATGCTCACCACTATGTGTCTGAGTTATGACCGATTAAATCCTTGCAGTCCACTAGCTTCATCCATTCCTTACGCTGCAATAAAAGAGTAATCAATATCTATTATTTTCTACAGTGCTTTAGAAAAAATAATTCTGGTAAGTTTGCAAAAGAAAATTTGTGTATTTTCAGCATGATGTACTTATTAGTATTCAGTCTTAACTGCAGTCTGATCTCTGATTTTGGAGGTTAGATGTTTCTTTTCATGTGACTCATGTATAAGCCTATCAATTTGTAGAAAACCAGATCTATGTAAATTAGTGTTGCTGTTTTAAAATGGACCATGCTGTATAATTGAGCCAGATTTGCGTTTTTTCTGCAGATCAAACATGCATCAAATGAAATGCTGATTAGATTGGCTCATGGTAAAAACACGTATGATGGTCTTGAAAAACGTATGCTAGTTTTCTGAGGTTTTGTGTCTTTGTGCATATTACAGGTGCATCTGTGGTGTATTAAATTTAAGTCTAGACAGTATTTAAGAACATAGAAAGTAAAGGTCATACAGTGAAAATTCTTAAGGTATTTCCAAGTTCCCAAGCTGGGTTTTTTGAGCTCCTTAGGGATCTCTAAACTTAGTAATAACTGCTGACAAGTGTTGCTGTTTCCTTTTATGCTATCACTTTCCAGTTACCTTTTCTGCTGGTGAAGATGTCCGAGTTCAGTTTTACTGTATTTTAGATGCTGTGGCATTTTGGTTTAAACCAGGGATAGACAGTTCCTTAATGCATCCTGAATGTATGGAGTCAGGTGGGTTGAGACAACCCGGAGCAGGTGCTGCCTGAAAGCAGCTGTAGTGCTGAGTTGTCCTGGGACCAGTGCTGAGTTCTTGTGTGCTCTCAGGGTGTGAGCAGGCTCTGCACAGGGCCAGCTCTGCTATCTCTGTCTCTACTAATCTGCAGCTTACATATACACTTAAGTTTTGTACCCCAGTTTCTTTGACCAGCTTAGTCAGCATATGCTGTTCTTCAGTTCTCACGCTGTATCCCTTTTCCCGTCTTTTCAACTGGCCTAAGAAATTGATTAATGTGCTGCATCTTATGAGTTGCTAGGAGTCAAATGAAACTGTTAGTCGATTCTTGGCTCTTGTATCAATGTAGTATGTTGTTACTTATTTCTTTCACCTTTTTGGGGGAGAAA
This sequence comes from Aegotheles bennettii, assembly GCA_013398125.1. Classification (NCBI taxonomy): domain Eukaryota; kingdom Metazoa; phylum Chordata; class Aves; order Caprimulgiformes; family Aegothelidae; genus Aegotheles; species Aegotheles bennettii. Next base: position 140,739 of record VZRW01013172.1, read on the forward strand.
TCAAAACACCTAAGTCCTGTAGAGCTTGCTGATACACTGCATTTTGTTTAAAAAATTACGTCACCAGTTCCATTGGAATGTCCCTCCTTACAGGAAGGCGATGGATAAAGCAGATGTTCATCGGAGCCTTCCTTATTCCAGCAATGGTGTGTGGAACTGCCTTCTTCATTAACTTCATTGCCATCTATTATCATGCTTCAAGAGCTATACCCTTTGGAACCATGGTGAGTCATTTTACTGGAGAATTTAAACACCACCACTGTGGACACAAGGAAAATACCTTTTAGTCTAAATACAATTGTGAGACGCAGCTTTAACTTCCTAGTTAGAAATTTATTCGGGGTGGATTTTAAAGTGCTTCGAGTATAATTTGTTTTCATAACAACAGCAACAGCTGCTGGATGCCAACAACACACTTTTCTCTGCTTAAAATGGCACTTCTGCTTTGTATTCAAGCTTAGTGGTATAACAACGTGGGAAGTTAGCAACTTGAATTTTCTGGATGGCCAATGCAAACTGGTTATAAGCTAACAGGCAGTGTGAAAGGATCCAAAATGAAAGCTACCTCCAAATCTTTGCAAGCAAGCAGAAAAAAATAAATGTAAAAGATCAATGAATGATACAAGAAGTCCTGAGAAGAACTGGCTTTATGAAACTGAATCAATGTTTTCACTTTGTGAAGTGGTATTTAGTATCCAGTTACAGTCTTGTGTCTATGTATTAACCATGTCACTTGAAAAACAACACTGGTTGGATTGCTTTCTCATTTAATCGTGATGATGACTCTTGTTTCTTGTGGCTTTTGTCAGGATTTTGTTTGTTGTCATGTCCCTTTCAAGTAACCTCAAACAACCCTATGAATACAATGTAGGGAATAATAATCACTTGGCACTTAGGCAGAATCTCTGTTTGAGCTTGCAAGGCATATTATTTGAGAGCAGAATTTTTCAAAATGCACTATAAAATTGCTTTTTCTAACTTTACACAGTAGCATTGTTAACTTAAAAAAATATCTTAATACAGGAGGGCTTGCTTTCTTCTCAGTATTTGTAGCAAATTTAAGGATTTAAGCATTTAACCTTTGTGTGTAGCTCTCTGTGTATCAGTTTTTGTATGTTAAGTTGTTCAGTCTATTCAGAGATGTTTGAGTAGCTTTGGATTTCTTCTTAGTTTAAATCTACCACAAAATGAAGCTTAGTATCACAAGCTTTGTGTTACAAATTTTTTTATTTGGGGTATAATCAAATTCAATATGTGACTGAAAATACTTCTGAAGAACACATTGTTAGTGAATGAATGTGGTAGAAATCAGAAATGGTAATAAAAAGAGAAAATTCTCAGTTTCAGGCAAAGGCTTTCAATAATTTTCTACTGGTTTCTACAGTAATTTTCTACTCATTCTACTGATTTCAATAATTTTCTGTGTGTCATTACATGTACATTGCTGATTCTAGTCACCTCTTTATTAGTATTTTCAATGCATGTCTAAATACCAACTTTTTAATTTGTTGTTATAAAGCTACTAAATATAATGTCAAGTTAAACATGTTTATAAACTGTTCACTTAATTTTTCTGGTTTTCTTCTTCAAGAAATTAGGCTAAAATTCTATCTTAGGATATGTTTATATCAGTCGGTCATTGCCCCAAAGGAATATTGTCTTGGTTTTTCTTTCCTAAGCTAGCAGCCCTGTACAGTACTGTCAGAAAAGTTTACAGCATTGATCTTTGATATGTGCAAAGAGACTCTGTTTTACCGCTGAGCAAGCATTTATGGTATCACATTTCTCACTTGTATTCCCATTTGGAGGTCAGGAATGCTGAAGGAAGGGAATTCCACCTGTGCTGAAGTTTGTCTTGTAAATCTGTTTAACTGATTTGTATTTTAAAATCATGGAAATATGTACAAGTAAAAGTAAATGAGAATATGAATCTTCAGGGATCACTTAATCAGGACGTTAGGACTCTATACACAGTGATTTTAATGATCTTTTTTTATGAATGTGTTTGAATCATTATGACTGTAGCAATAAACTTCACTGGGCTTAGCAGACTTTTAGTAGGAGCAGGTTATGAATCGGAAACTTCATCAGAATAAGCAAAGCTGTAATGACTTCAAATCAACTAATGAAGTGGTTTGTAGAACGAAATGAAAGTTGTTTGAAACTACCCTGTTATGCTCCAGGTTGCAGTCCCTGGGAAGCTTAGTGGCTTTTTGGATAAGATACTTTTGTTTCTTTCCACCTTTGTTTTCAATGTAGAGAATCTTCTAGAATTCTCTAGTGCAAACTTGCTGCTGCTTCTTTCTTGGGGCAATAATACCTCTGCCATCTAAATGTACTAGAATACAGAAATCTCTTCCTTTACCCTGGCATGTCTTGAAACCACTCTCCTTGATTTAAATTGCTGGCAAGAGTTAACCACTTCTTCTTGACTACTGTAAATCTGGAAGAAGCAGAGACTGAGTTGCTGAAGGAAGTTTCTGAGCTGAAAGTTTCCTTTGCCGATTTTGCATTGCCACTTCCCTGTGAAACCACTAGGCAGTCTTGGCTCTGTGACTGTTCCTCCATCCAGACAGATTTTTCTATGGAACGTAGGTAAGGGCAGCTGCCTCTTTGATCTACCTGGTATCTGCTCTTTTACACTTCATCTTGAAATGCTCAGATTGATTGGGCTCTTTGGGACCTCCATACACCTCACTGTCATTGCAGTCTGTTTTGAACTTTAAAGCTTCACTCACCTTGTATAACTCATTCCTGATGTCTGGCATCTCCTCGAAGATGTGGCAGGGACTGGGAAGATCCAAAGCTTGTTTCTGACATAATTCTTCAGTCTTGGGACTCTGCCTTTAGCCCTTTTGGATATACATGCAAGCCGTCTTACCTATACTGTGACAAACCTTCTCTAGTGAAATATACCATGAACCTGAACAAAGGCTTAGTCTCTTCCCTTGTATATCTTTCTGCTGCCCTTACCTTCAAAATGCTATAAATAATGTGACAGATTTTATTCAAATATGAGACCTTTTTAAAACTTAATGTTTTAAAGCTTTAAACTCCCTGAGCATATGAAGGTGATATAAGAGTCAGGCTTTTTCTCTTCACGTTTGTAGAAATGCAGTGGGTACTGTTCAATTCTTTGTTCTTTTGGAGCCCAATTTTGATTTTTTGGACTATTTTGTTTATTATATCCTGTTACTGGTGAACATAGAGGAGTTCTGAAGGTGTTGTACACCTTGACTTACTTTACTACATCTATGTTTGAGGAGTGTGGCGGTATTTCTATGCAGAAATACTTACCAAGTAATGCAGAATTTCTACAGAATACAGCATGATTTTATTTGAAGGGACTGTCTTGATTCTGGCATTTGATAAGTTGTGACTACTTTTGTTGTTCTGTGTGTAATACATAATTTAAAGATTTCCATTAAAGCTACTATGACTAATGTAATATTCTGGCTGCAGAATCCACGCAGCTTTTATTAAACTGTTTAAGATGTACCATTTTTGTTTTGTTTGAGTAGTGGGTTCCTGTGTGACTAAAGTTTCCAACATTTTTAATGATTTAATCAAATAAGGTTGTGCACACTGAATTTCTCTTGGTATCAAGACCCTAGTGTTTGCATCTTTTATACCTTGTTTAAACTAGAAAAAAGTGTTTCTTTCAACAGATAGCTTAATCCAGCCTGCAGCCATCCCTGACAGCTTTAAGTTGCTACGAGTATTGGCTGCCACTGAAAAATGAGGATCTGGTAGTGCCTTGAGCCAGATAAAGAAATACACCTAGCTAAAAATAGAAAAAAATCTAGTTGTATATAATCAGCAGGGTGCTTCCTCAGATTGCTTGGAAGTGACTGTGGAACCCTTGGTCAAAAACCTATTTTTTGCTGAAAATAGACACAGCTTAATGATTATGCCTACATTTTCAACAGTTCAGTTTATTACCCCAAGTAGCACTCTAGATTAACAAATTAGTTTTAATAAAATTAATAACACTTTATTTTGAAGCTTTCTATACTTTTCTTATTCTGTATAATGTTTGGCCAGAAGATGTGCAGAAAACTGTTTCACTGTACAGATTCAGTAACCCCTGTATGGGGTGAAAGTCTCATGACTGAGAGTTCAGTTTTGGTAGCTGACAGGAAAGATCAAGCTGTTACTTTGACAGTTAACTTTTATTGCTTTTCTCCCTAGTGCATTAAGCAGTCAAGGCACCACAGCCTGCCAGTAGCTGTTTAATATTGGATACGCTCATAAAAATTTTAATTATCACCTTTGAATGAAGTTTAATCTACAGTTGTCAGAAAATATGAAACACATGGCACTGGAACATAAATTATATCCCTCTTGACAATATTTCTTTTCAAATAAGGAAAACTGAATTCTGGACATTCAGTCAAGGGCAGTAGAATATTCTTTCCCCATCCAAACAAAACAGAAAGGGGTTAGAGAGAATGCAGGCTTGGTGAGGTTGACAGTCTTTTCTGTGGCAACTAAAACCTGCAAACTAAATCAGATGCTCATGCATAAGTAAGATATTTTGTACAACAAGAATGCAACAGTCAAAATGAAATAGGTATGTATGTTTTAATGTACTGACTTGGTAGAAAAACTCATGTAACTTGTCTTCAGTAATATGGATTATGGAGGATGTGTGCTTGTTTGCTTGATGGATGACTGGGTTTGGAGATGTGTTTTCTGAAGTGTTAGTTACAATTATTCTCTGAATTTCTCTTGGCTGATGTTACAGTAATACTTCTCTTAAAAGGCTCACAAAGACCTGACTTTCTTATCTCAGCCTGTCATGCATCAGCTGTTGTTGGGGTTTTGGTTTTTTTATTATGTTACCAGTGACCTCTGTAGGGAGGCACTTCTGTGGGAGGGCAGAGCACGTATGTTTGTTGGTCCTGCCTTCATTTCCTCTTACCATTTGTGATGGTGAAATGGAGGGCAGTAAGTGCCTGAGCTGCTTTTGCCACTGTAATCTCATTCTCTGAAACCTGTGAGGCAAGAAGTCTCATAACCTCATCTCTTTTTCAATTAAGACTCTTGTGTACCCCAGTGCCCTGTGTTTGCTTCAGTTTGGATTTAAACTCTCTAGGTTTAGACATTGCCCAGCCTGTGTGATCGCTGCCCTTCTCATCTGTGGCAATTGGTGCTACCTGTTCAGTTTGGGAAGGAGGCAGTGTCTTCACCTTGGATCTGAAAATAAGAGTGACATGCATGAAAAGGCAGAAGCTAGAAAAGCCAGCTATCTCTAGTCATCTCTCACATGCAGAGAAGACTTACTACTGCCAAGAATGAAAAAAGTAATTTTCAGCAAGCATAAGTCAGAGCAGGTGGACTACATTGGAGTCAGACAGGGAGTTGAAAGCAAGAAAGAAGATGCTGCTGAGGTCAGCACAGTGTGTGCTGATTCTAACCAGTATCGGTTGTGTTGGTCAGCCTACTAAGACCAGCGGGTTGCTGTCACCAGGGTGGGGTTATGGTGTATTTACATTTTTATCAGCTTGGACAGCTGATCAGAGGCAGGTGGAAGGAGGAGGCATTCCTGAGCCTGCACTATGATCCATTCTTGCTTGCTTAGTTGGGCCTCATTTGCACTGCGAAGTCACCTCAGCTAATTTCTAGGCTGCTGAATGGCTCCAGGAAAAAAGGATAAAATGTACTGCAGTTCTGGCTGTCCTCAGAACGTAGCATAGCATTAAGATGGGTAGTTCATTGCTCAACAAAACATTGACATTACCTAATGCTGCTTACTAGATTTCACTGAAGATCCTAGCTGTTCTGTCTGAAATCAGTTAATTTTCAGCCAAATGGTTAGTAGAGTGGTAGTGTTACAACATTATCAGTCATGGTTTGACTGATCTGATAACCACAAGCATTCCGATTTTCTGATGGATGCTGATTACAAGTGTACAGGGGACAGGTTGGCCAGTACTTACTGAAGCCATTATTCAGGGAAGCTTGGTCTGTCTCAGCTTGTTTTATGCAGATAAACATTTTAGATTTCAAAGCTGCTGCTGAATCAGTCTCCCGGACAACACAACAACCAAGCTCTGCTGGAACAAGTTGGGCTTTCTCCTTGCCCACCTGATTTGAAGCCATTCAGCTCTGCAATTGGTGTCACTAGAATGAGATGCTACTGACTGCCGTTTTCCATATAGGAGTTTGCCAGTTATTCAGTAATTAGGCCTGGATGTTCCTTGCTTGGTTCCAAGGTTATATTCTTTCCATGTGGATTCCCTGTGGTAGATGTGTTTTGCAAGATGGACAATTACAAGCTGCTGAGTTTTGTTCCAGGTGAGCTTGGAACCCAAGGCTGTTCCTGGGCCGTTTCCACTGTAAAGCAGTGGTGTTTCACTTTCTGCTGCTATGCCCAGTCAGGGGTAATTTCCAAGATCGAGAAATGAAGCTACAGAAGTCTTGATGGATGCACTATAAAAAACAGTTGTGGCTGGATGGGCAGTACTGATGCCCTTTCATGCTGCCTGTGTCTGAGCTTTCTGCCTCAGCCAGGTTTGAAACCCACCTGTGGGTGCGCCACAGAGCACCGTGCACAGGGGACACCTGACCCACCCGGCGGTCCTTGCCAGGCGGGAAGCAGAGCACACTCTTCTTGCAAATGGAAATGGTGTTAACACAGCTGGCTCAGAAATTGTTTAGATCCTGTCCAGGCCTTAATTCATGAACATCACTTCTACCCACTGCATCTCAAACAAGCTGGGACTTTCTGGTCAGGATTTTAGTAAATGTAGCACTCAAGATAATGTTCTTTGATGTTTCTGATGCTTTTTGACATTTTTCTCTGAACATTCTCATCTGCTTGTTCTTTTAGACTGGGTGCTTTTCAAGGGCAGAACCTGCAACCATTAAATGAGTTAGCTGTATACTTCTTCTTTAATTTGTTCTTGGGCAATCTCAGTATCCTCTGTAAGACACCATGATTGCTTATCTGTGTTTTTTCAAGTAATGGAAGAAAATAAATATGTATTAATTGTGTAAAATATCCTTTACTGCTGGCAAGTATAACTACTACTTAGCTTTTTCTAGTGGAGAAAATTAAACCCAAAATTTTGATTGGTGGCATTCTGACATGGCTTTGCAATTCTTGTTTGTGTTTCTTTTCTGGATTGGATTCAGAATTTTCACCCAGCAGTTGTAGTTTTGTATGCAACTGCCTAACCTGCTAGATGTTAACTCCTAGAGGTAGCATACTCTGCAAAAGTTTAAGAGAAGCTGACAAAATTTTCTGTGATTAAGTACCATGAAGATTTCAGTTTCATTACTTTGCAATGTATTGAGTATAATGATTAGATAAAAACAGTAAAAATATCCGTAATGGTTCTGTTCTCTTAATTGATGCAAGAAAATATACTTAATAATGTTAATTATATTTTTTAAATTTTTTTTACACTTACAGGTGGCAGTGTGCTGTATTTGTTTCTTTGTCATTCTTCCATTGAACCTCGTTGGTACAATTCTTGGCCGAAATCTGTCAGGACAGCCTAATTTTCCGTGTCGTGTCAATGCAGTGCCTCGTCCTATACCAGAGAAAAAATGGTAAAAATTTGCATGCATGTTAACTAGATGTATTTGATTCAGTAGATTTAAAATTACTTTTCAGATGTGATCATTAAAAGTTTTTCTAGAATAACTTTTTTGATTTAAATTGAGTTTTGACTAGAACACCTCTACTGACATTTCTTTAATATGACTTTTCTGTTGAATAAAACCACCAAGTACACTAATGGTTAATAGTTGTAGCAGATTTTACAGTCCCGAATCACTGATTCACATTTGGCCTGAGATGCTCTTCAGTCTCTTAAGTAAAAGGGATGGTCCCAACCCAGTTCTTGGATGGGCATCTTGAAACTAAACTTTCCTCCTTAGTTAATGCCTCTTACAGATTTAGGATTGAATGTGCCTTGGGGGCAGAACTGTTCTGTTTAATGGTCTCCATATATAAGCTGAGACGTATTTGCAGGATGATGGTGGGGAGAAGCTTGCAATGCTGTTTCCAATTCCGCACTTTTGTTGATGGCACAGATCCTAAAATACCCCAGGTATACAGTCTGAATTGCGAATAAGCCTTTATTATTTTTGAAGTGAATATAAAGGAGTGGGTGCCTGGTCTCAAAAGGTAGACTTAGGTTTTTTTAAAATCATGAATGCACTCACTTTTTCCTTTTAATTTGATTCTGAGATGGAAGCAGCAAGCTATGGAAATGAAAATATCCTCAGAGGATTTTTAAATAGATTTTTCTTGTTTTCCCTGTTCAGAGGAATGGAACAAAGTGAAGGGGGCACTGAAATGTGTACGCCCACGATATCCAGGAAGTGCAACGCACTTAGTCTCTTGTTAGAGCAGCTCAGATGCTAGGATTTGATTTATATTGTGACCTGTACCTTGGGAATCCGATGGATTTTTCTGGATCAGCATGACACATTAAGAGAAATAAGATAGTTCTCTGGAAGATGATGAAATTGCACACCGCCAACTTACACAAGTCTCCCTATAAATAATAAAAGAAGGTGCAAATTAAATCACTGGTTATTAGCTAGATTGAGCGTCATTGCAAATACTACACAGAGGTCACCTTTAGTAAGTGACAGTATCACCTACAGGTAGCTGAGTATTCATTTTTGGCCATAGACTCATGAATCAGCATAGCATGAAAAATAAACACTGGTTCTTAATTACATAACCATTACCCTGCAAAATTTACTTTGAGCTTTTTGTTGTATTTGTAGCCATCAACAGCTTTGAGTTTTCACTGCCTTCGTTCAAGGCTGGTGCATGTTGAGGGGCTTGATTGCTTAAGCCCTTTTTGGGCAAGAAAGAGCCTTTCTGTAGTGTTTAAGGCTGGGTAGATGCCTAACCTTATGCCTGTAGGTGATAGGTGTGAGACTTATGTTTTGTTTCAGCTTCCACCAAGAACGTCTCCTTCCCCCTTCTTGGAGGGATCTTCTTTCTAATATGCTGGTACAAGACAGAAATGTTGTTGTTAGCATGCCTTTTAAATCATTCTCTGTGCTATATTAATTATCTGGCTATATGTCTTAATATGCTTATAAATGAAAAATTAAAATTGGCCCTAAACTGATCTTAATATCTTTCAGGTTCATGGAACCAGCTGTTATTGTTTGCCTGGGTGGAATCCTCCCTTTTGGATCAATTTTTATTGAAATGTGAGCATGTCCTCTATTTGCCCATTCGATTGAATAGTATAATAATATAAGTTCAATTACAATATCATCTGCGTATTTTGTTTACTCTTCAGGTATTTCATTTTTACTTCATTCTGGGCTTACAAGATCTACTATGTTTATGGCTTTATGATGTTGGTTCTCGTTATCCTCTGTATTGTGACAGTTTGTGTGACTATCGTTTGTACGTATTTCCTGCTAAACGCAGAGGATTACAGGTGGTAAGTATTGAATTATTTGCATAGTTAGCCAGACTATGAGACTTTCCTATAAAAATAATGTTGTTCAGTCTAGATGGGTCTTTTCAAAGTGTCCCATGTCCCAAGATTTTAGCTGTAGGGGAAAAAAAGCAATTGTTGGATCCTTTCTGTGCAGGACCTTTCTGTGCATATGTGCATCTGTGAGTGCATGTAGGTATGTATGAAAAAAATATGTCAAGGCACACGGGAATATGGAGAAGGATCGTCTCTTGGTATCAGTGGTAGCTGTTGAAGATAGATTTTGTCATTTATAGCAGACAATATGTAATCTTTGTTAAATAAGTCTGTAAAACCAGTACACTTCGTTTTCAGGGTACGTTTTAGTGCATTGTGCATCTTTTTTGGGAAGCCTTTTGATTAGATTATATATATGATGGATATGTGTTTGCTTTCAGGCAATGGACAAGCTTTCTTTCTGCGGCATCGACTGCGATTTATGTTTACATGTATTCCTTTTACTACTACTTTTTCAAAACAAAGTAAGTGGTAGTTTTCTTGCTTGACTATTAGATTGCCATGTTGTCAAATAAGTTTATTGAGAAAAGCGGGGAAATGCTTAGCATAAATTTCTATCTTTCTTTTTCAGGATGTATGGCTTGTTTCAAACATCATTTTACTTTGGTTATATGGCAGTATTTAGCACAGCTTTGGGAATAATGTGTGGTAAGTTACAAGTACTTTAACAGTTTTCTGACAGAAAATTTTCAGACTGTCACGTTTCTGATGTTAGCCTCTGTTTTGGTGGTGGAGTATGTATGTGTGTGTGCTCAAAAAAGCTTACAGTCTTTAAAAAGAATCTTAAGAGTTCTCTGCTTATACTTGGTTCCTACCTAACACAGGAGATTTCTGTGGATTGTGTCTTCTGATAGGAGGATAATTTCTGTACTGTGCAGAGAATTTCACTTCAGTGCAAGCTTGAAAGACTGAATATTTGGCAAGAAATTCCAGATTAAGTGGAGCATATGTTGGCATTTTGTTTCAGAGTTTTTACTGTTGCTCCAAGAGAAGGAGCTAGGTGAATTCAGGTGTCAGTGGTATAGCAATACTGATGACACTACCATCTGTATCTTGTGGCATGCATAAGTGACCAGAACAGAAAGGACCGACACTTAAGGATAGCATTTGAGAAATAAGTATTGCAATATTCAGAGGTGAACAGAGTGCAGAGTGCTCCTGTGTGCAGCTGGATTTCAATGCTTTTTAAGATACTATTTTGAGAAATGTTTCGAAAAAACAGTTCTTGGCATGGAGATCATCTGATAAAGTCAAATATACTTGTTCACCTGTTGGCTTTATTTTTATCCTTTGCTGTATGACTTTCAGAACGTGCTACTTGGTTATTTTGCGCTTTCTTATGATGTTATTTGCTTTTTATGTGTGATCCTTATTTAAGAACAACTTCTTCGTAGTGAATGAATAGACAGACTCTAGTGGAAGGATTTCTTTGAGTTAGATATTTGAGACACACGATGTCTTACAGGAACTTACTTTCTGTAGAGTATACATTTCTTGATATCCCAATAGGGTGGGTAATTTCACAATGCTTTATAAAAAGAAAAGGGAAATAATCTCTTAACTACTGAGTACCTGTTCCTCTCTTCTCTCATACAATCTAATCTTGCTTCATCAGGTTCTTGGCACATTACAAGACTTCCCTGCTGTTCTGGTAGTCTTGCAGCCATTTTTTTTTCTTTTAATAGGCTTATACTTTTCAGCTCTAATCTTTTCTTTTTAAAGTGTTCAGGCTGGTATTGATTAAAATGTCTATGATGCAGAAGCCAAGCTTGCCCACCAGTTTCTGTAATTAAAATGTTTTTGAAAACATGGAAAAGGAGGATTGTTGAATGCTTTCTTCTCATGGTAGGACACTACTTGGTGGAATATTAGACTAAAATCCCAATTTATTCAAAATCAGAAAATACTTTAACACATTAAACTTTATTTCCACAACTCTATTGAGATTTCTTTTTGTCTTTTTAATTGTGTTGTAAGAGAAGCTGTGAGATTCCTTTTTACTGAGCACTCCCATTTTCAGCATGTGGAGGGAAGAAAAAAATCGCTTGTCAGAAAGCATTTGTCTAGGGAACTTGCTGCCATTGAGGTCTAACAAAGACATTTGTGTTAAAGAATTGTGCAGTGTGTGTGCTACTGACTGCACATCTCCTGTGGAAAGTGTGTAGAGCTGTGCTATGGAGGCCCAAGTGAATGGGCATGTTCAGTATCACACAGTTGGATGTGAGACAAACTAGTTAGGGTCCAAAACAGCCACAGGAAAACTCTCTGTAGGCTTGTATCATCCCAGTCTGGTTTTAGTGCCTCTGATAATGCTCGGTGAACTCAAATCCCACGCGTAGTGGGATGCTTTGATCCACAGTCTGCTGCCCTCTGCAGAGCATCTCAGTTTTGGGACTGGACAGTAGGGAGCCCATGAGAACTTCCAAACCTTTTGAGCTCCTCATGTTTCCCTCTTAGTGACAGGAAAAAAATAAAACTTACTATCCAACTCAGTGGATGGCTTAGAAGCTAGGTAGCACAGAAAGGCCTCTTGCAATACCACACTTCAGCATGCAGATAAATACTGTAAGTATGATTGAAAGGCTTTTAAAAAAAATTCTGTGCTTACAAAGTCACAGCTGTAGTAAGTGTTAATTGGTTTGAAGTAATAGATGGGAATTAATCTTCTTCTGGTTTATGGTTGCTCTTCCTCACTATTTGTATTTTTCTCTTCATTTAAAAGCTTGTTGTCCTGCTGAAATGTGCTTGCAGTTTATTTCTGCTAAACTTACATGGACCATAACCAACTCACAAATATAATCTGATAAGGTGTTTAATAAATCAACAAAATCATTCCCTTTACTATGGGTTTTTTATTCAAATGAGCCAACTGTCCTGCATTTGTTTCAGGAGGACATTCTTTAGTCCTCATTGTCTAGGCCTTCCCCCTCCCCGCCCCATGTTTTATTCAGTGCCTGTGAAGTAGCCTTGAGGCTTAACCCATGCCTTGGGTATTGGCCATTAGTGGCCTTCCTGGATAAGGCTCCAATGATTCAGAATAGGTTATGATTTGTTTATGGGGTTGAGAGCTTGTGTTCTCATGTGAGTGCTACTCTCTACTCCTCCCCCTCACTTCCATCTCATGCACACATTCTCTAGATCCTAAATGAAACACAATTAATGCTTTGTTCTCCCAAATCTCTGATATCTGGCATCACATCACTAGAGAAACCCTCAAAGAACAAGTTCTGGAATGTATCTGAGTTTAGAAACTAAAACGGGCATTGGGTCTGTTGACAGTGTCTGCTTTAACAGGAAAAACATGATGAGTCTTAAAACAGGAATCCAGTGCCATTATTTTGTCCATTTACTGCATAAGACAAAAGATGAGTTCCTTGACAGGCTACAGAAGAATCTGCATATGCTCCTGTATGACTCCAGTCTCACATCACCTCCTTGAGCAGCCCCTGTCTGTGGTCTGTCCAAATGCTGTATTGGTCTCTCCTTGAGCTGCCAGGCCTTCCTCTGCTGTGTCCTCAGCACACTTAACGTTTGCAAGGAGCAACCTGATTTTGTGTGTGCTGTATTTGTTTAAATTGAGCTTTACTTTATCCAAGTTAGTAATACAAATCTCTCATTTGCTGGCATGGTTGTCATGATATTTATACAGCTTGAAATGCTGTGCAGCACAGAGGCTGACTCCACGGGCTCTTTACCCCTCTGATAGCATTGGAACAAAGCATCAGGTCTGCCATGTGCAGATTTCCTGGTTAGATATGAATGTTGGTCTTTTGGGAGTCTAAAAACAAACATTCTGTGAGAATTTAATGGCTAACCTCATGGCTTATTGGATCAGTCCTCCCAGGATTTAAAGAACTTTCTAGACTCTGAATAACCATGCTCAGCAATGCTGGCACCAGGCCTGTATGGCCTTAATTTCTAAAGGCAAACACCTCTTTATATTTTTATTGGAAAATGAAGCTTTGGCAGAGAACTCTTAGCGTTGATAAGGCTTTTGTATTTAATGCATCTTACGCAGGTCTGGTGCATCCCACATCACTGAAGATCTTGTTTCATGGTTTGTTCTGGGATTTTTTTTACATTGCTTCAGAGAATCAAAAATATCTTTTCTGTTCAGAGTGTGTTCTTTACTCGGCATCCAAACATTTGATATTAGGAGTTCTGTTCTCTGTAGCAAGTTACAGGCTTTGACTTCTCTATCCTTTTCTTCCCATGATTTATGATGTGTTATTCTGGCAATCTGACAGCAGTTGTCTCTAATTCTTGCTTGATTTTTTTCAACTTCACTTCTAACCTGAGAATTAGCCAAACTGATTTCCACAAGGCTGATTTACTCTCATTTTGCTTGGAAGAGATGAAGATGCTCCCTGCAGATATTGTAAGACAGCGGTATTTACTGAGCCTGGCAAACCTGAGGTTCTGGGTTTGATCAGTTGGATTGCTGAATCTTTCTGAGAAGAGGTCTTGGTCCAGTGCACTTCTTTCATTTTTTTAGATGTCCTTAGTCCTGCAGTATTTTGGGTTTAGCATAAACTGTTGCCCCTATCAAAAACCCAGTGACCTGTCCTTTTATTACTGCTGTGACAACGCATACTCTGCTCATGACTCTTACTAATTTGAAAACCACAGGTTGCAATTTCCTTTAACTACTAGCTGCTACTAGTTTAATCTCTTTGTACAGACCTCCTTGGAGTTTAAGACTCCTGGGATGGGGATCTATTATTATTTGTGCCTTGTGGGAAGGAAAAAGCCATCTGCCAATAAAACACTCATCCAGAAGGCATGTAACTTATAATAAAAACCTGCCCTCCCATCCACCTTCCCTGCAGAGTGGGTGATTGTGTGGTTTTTACCCTCTGTTTAGAAAAAGGGACCCGGTTATTGGCAGCAGTAGGGGGGCTGCTATATTTATCGAGGCCAAGTGAGCATGGCCTCTTGGTAAGATGGCTTAATGGATTTAGATTGCTAGACTATGGGAGTTCTTGCCAGACATTCACTGGGAGCATGGATAATTAGAATCTGAGGACAAGTATTGCAGGTAAATAATTTCCTGTGTGCAGAGTGCATGCTTTATGTGACTTTCTCTGTTTAAGTGTGTGTGCTTTATACTGCTGGATTATTTTGATGATCAGCTCTCTTAACATATTCAAGTTTTTCTGTTTATTTCGCAGGAGCTATTGGTTACATGGGAACAAGTGCCTTTGTTCGTAAAATCTACACTAATGTGAAAATTGACTAAGAAAATCGGAAAATTGAACTATGGATCAGCTCCTGTTTTCATGGGGATGAACTTGCACAACAAAAAAGCGCGAGAAGATGTTTGGGTTTTAACACTGGGCACTATATGGGTCTCCATTTTGTGGATGGCTTAAAGTAACATCTATTTCATTGATCCTAGGTTCTTACTGACTGCTTTCTCCAACTGTTCACAGCAAATGCTTGGATTATATGCAGTAGGCATTATTACAGTACGTGGCTAATCTTCCCAAGAAAAAAAATCAAAAAACAAAAAGCCTAGCTCATTAAAGATGAATAGACTAGCTCTCTTCAGTGAAGAGGACAAACGGTTTATTTAAAGCATTTGTTCCATTCAATAAAAAGAGGGAAACTTGGCTGCTAAAACTACTTGATTAGTAGTCTTCCTGGTACTTAACATTTCTAAATTATGTAAAAATGCCGTTCCAGAAAGATTACTCTTCTGATTTTTACTGCCATTGCCAGGATAGGAGGTATGTTTTGTATTTTGACTCCAGGTGCTTTTTGGTTTATTTGCGATATCAACTATACCCTACACTCATTTGTTTAAAAAATAATTTAAAAATATATAAAAACCCATATGCATGTAATATATCAGCTATTGTTCTAGTTGGACCAATTTCCCTTTATTTATCTTTAAAGTAATATCCAGCTACATCTTAAATCCATCCAAAGAAAATACAGTCTGAAGACGGGATGTGTTCTCTGCAATGCAATTTACTGTACAGTTAGAAAGCAAAATGTTAAATGAAGAGGATTGTTTGGTTTTTAATAAACACTGAGGTCTAGATTAAAACAAAACCAACATTTTAACTGAATGTCTAAAGTGATTCTCCTTTTTTCCAAGTTAGTCTTGCATTTTTTTGTTTGGGTTTGAATGAAGATTTTCCTTTAGACATTATACAAGGGGTAATAAGTGTATATAACATTAAATAATGTAACTTAGGTGTAGATCCCAAATGTATTTGGATGTACAGATTTACTACAGAGTACTTTTCTGATGATTCGGTGTAAAAATATGTGAACTTGGGTGGCTTTTTACATCTTGCCTGCCATTGCATGAAAAGTTGGGGTTTCTTCACAATGTGTGTATGTCATGCTTTGCTGTTCTTTCCTTTCTCAAGCTCTTACAGAAATTACATTTGTAATTTAGAACATTTTCATTTTTGTTAATCTTGTCTGGACACTTGTGTAACATCAAAAGCACAGTTGCTTTAGAGTGTTCAGAAAACTAAAATAAACTTTTCAGACAAAAATGTTCTGATTGTGAAAACTGAAAATGTTTGAAAAGGCAATACTGCTGAATGCCAGTTTCTGTATACAATATTAGCGTGGTTTTCAAATATCAAAACCCCACATTTTGAATTCAGAGTTTGCTTGCAACTGTATTGTATAATACAGCTCCAAACTGGATGACCAGCCCAAAAAGATTCTTCTTGGCTGCAGTGTTTGTGGAGAAATCTGTTTTGTGATCCATCTAGTGTACTGAGAAAAGTGGGGGTAAGCGTGGACTGAAATAAAAGGGCAAATAAAGGTTAAGTCTTTCTAAGATGACTGTTAATTATGCGCTGTATTTAGCTAGAAATATCCTGAATGTGTTTGTGACAGATTTGAGAGCCAGTCAGCTTGATTTTTTTTTAATATATTTTTCTTTTTAGGCATCTGCCATATAGGGATGTTCTCATCATTGTGGCTGTCTGAAATAGAGCACCTGCCATGGAGAAGGCAACTTCTGAATTTCAAAAATGAGCAAAGTGTTTGTATTGATTAGCACTGTATTATTTCTGTATAAAGTACTGATAATGCAGTAGCCACAATGAGAAACAACCGTGCTTTGGCAGGGTCGGGTTGGAGGTTGCGGGAACCGAACTGATAGGTAATAGTGAGAAGCAACACATGCTGCTGTATATAGCTTCTGAAAAGTATTTGAGCTTTCAGCTCTGATTTCCCTGGCAAATTTTAACCAATGTATCAGAAAATAATGAAGTTTTGCCTCAAGTGAATGTTGGTGTCTGTAGCTGAACACTCTGCTGTTTAACAGAAGATGATAATTCTTTTTTTTTTTCTTTAAAGTACAGGCTGATTTTAAGATGAGCTTATGAACTGGGTCATTAGTTTTCCTTTGTTCCAAAACTTGGAGACGTAAAGCAAGGAATGGGTTCTGTACTAGTTCTTGCTAGTGCATACAGCTGTAGGAATCCCTCTTCATCCATGTTCTTCTAAATCTGAAGTGAGAAGCCATTATCTCCACACAATAAATACATTAAGTACTCTGCTGAGATACAAGTTTTTTTTAAAGGGAATATTTTGATAATGGGTCTGTTTCTCTATTTAGAGCACTGCTATGTGATTAATGTATCAGAAATGTCACTAAACCGTTTGTGAATTTCATTTAATCACTTTCTAATGCCACAGAATGGTGAGCTGCCTACTTGCTTTCTCTGTCCTCTGGCATTACTAGCTTTTGCATATCAAGATAGGGTTATATAGCTTTTAAAGTGACTTTGAAAAGATACTGCACAGGCATTGCTCTTGTTTCTGCAAGCACGTTCCTCTGGAGAAGTACTGTGTTCAAATAATTGACAGTTTTATACTTTCACCCTAGCACATCAGTAAGCCGGGGGTTTGCTTTGTTTTCCCCTTTCCTTTTGTTTTCTGAAGGAGTGCAAAATGTGACCAGTTTGCAACAGCTTGTCTTTATGGTTGCTGTTTGGGGCAAGGCTATTTATTTGCCCTCCAAAATACATTGATACACCTTGAACCATCTTGCTTAATAGAATCTGGAAGCTCTCTGCTTAGATGATGTAGTCCTTCCTCTTTTATGGAAGAAATAAAGATCTTACAGCCAACACTCCTCTTCACATGGTTGTTTCTTAGGAGTTTCTGGTTCTTGAATTGAAGCTTTTTGGTAACTCTTCAGCTGGCCGCTCGGTGCTTCTCTTCCCACTTCTGGTACAAAGGCCAGAGAATTGATTATAAATAGTTGTGCAGCGATAGCTGGTCTTGATCAAATGCTTTAGATAAATAAAATTGTAAATATTTTCAGTTGAGGCAGGGTGCATATAGAAAGCACCTTTGGTACTTCATGTATGAAAAGTGGTGAACGCTGAGTTGGAGATAATGGAGACTGCAAATAAACATTACATTATGCTCTTTTTTGATGTCTGAATGTTTTGAAACAACAGTGTCTATTAATTCCTCTGCAGAACTACATTCCAAAGTGTGTAAAGGGCACACAAATTGTTTTCTGTATGGTAGTTTAGGTGTATTTCTTTTAACAAGTTTCGGGTTAAATAAAAAAGCTAAAAACCTAATACTGTTGAATTTTACACTTTTGGTGCTAAAACTGGGCAAAATTGATAGCACATTATTACAACTATTATTACTGCAGAGGTAGCACAAATGAGAAAGTTACATTTTGCTCTGGCTTCAGCATCTAATGAAATTTGTCCAATGAAGTTATATACACACAGCTTCACTGAAGACAGCAAAATTGCATAGCTGTGAGTGCATCAGCAATTTCTCCATTGGAATGTGTCCGAAAAACATAAGCTCAGGAAAAAACAAGTTTCCTCTCCAGTCGGTGGGCAAGTAAATGGAATAGTTTGAGATAGAGTTGGGGGGTCCTCTTATCTTGAATTAATTCTTAACTGTGCGTGTTGTGGTTCATTTTAAGAGTTGCTTGGCACTGTAGGTTGGAGAAGAATTGCATTTTTGGATCCCTTGGATCTTTTTTAGCTAAATGCACAGCATGTAGCAGAAGTCTTGCAATGGCTGCTAGCACTGCTGCTGTCTAAAGTATCTCCTACGAGGGTTGGCACTGAAGTCACGAAGGCCACTGTTATTGTTGGACTTCTGTTGGAATAAAGCCATGTTTTAAAATTTTGAAGCAGTGCATTTATGGCTCGTGTTCTTTAGGAGCATCTTTTCTTAAGAGAAAAAAAAAAAAGTTTTGATGCCATTTGTTTTCCAGAGACAGAAGTATAGAAATGAGCCTTGCAAAGGAACCTTGCCTCTTCGCTAAATAGTTTCAGTGAGAAAATTGTTCTAATTTTCTGAGGAGACATCTGTATGCAAGTTCTACAAGTAGTTCCTCACATCTCGCAGTTTTACCCAGGAGGTATTTTTTCAGTTGGGGGAAGGGACTGTTTCAGTATTTACATCTGACTAGTTCTGTGGTTCTGAAATTGTTCTTCAATTTTGGGGTTATGGCATGGGGAGGAGGGAAGGGAAGATGGGAGAACCCATGAATCTGGAAGGCTTTGTGCAGTTCCAGTAAGTTCAAGCAGTGCTCTGAGAGAATAATTTTAAAGGGCAGAAACTCATTTGGGAAAAGGGTAAGAAGAAGTTGTTTTATCTGGTGGACTAACCTATTTGAAAGGCAAGCCAATGGAGACAAATTTGCTGTTACAGTTTCATTTGCCCCCAGCCCTGCACCAGTTATGGTCTTTCTGTTTTCATCAGTGGATTTGCTGTGGTGCAAGGCTTTTGTCACAAGCAAGGGAGATGAGGTGAGTTGCTACCAGCATTTTTGGCTTGTTGATAGGCTCATTTTCTCACCAGCTCCTAGTCATACAATACAGACCAGTATGTCAAATACCTCTGAAGATTCTACCATGCTGAGGTTACATTTCTTATGATAACCAGACCCATAGGAACTTTCTGCGTTCTATACAGATCTGCTTCAAGAAGACCTTGGGCTTGGAGCATTCTAAAAAGTAACTATACAAATTTGTGCTTATTCTTCAGTTAATGTCACAGCATTCCAGAAAACAGCAATTTTTAGAATTGGGAGTTTATGTAAAATAAACTATATACTTGAGTTTATGCGGGTGCTATTACAAAATAGTCCTAAGTTAGAAATAAGCTCCTAATATTGTGAGAGACACAAACCCATATAATGCAGTAGTTACCTTGATAGATAGATTCCAGTTCACCAAGGCAGAGACTTAAGCCCTATAAATGAAATGCTGTGCTGAGTCTGGGCCAAAATGTCCAGTCTCTAGTCATTCTGTCTACCAACCTACAAAAACATGCTGCAGTTAGGCAGCACGCTGTGTAAAGCTTTTACTTGGTTTCTGAAAAGCTTTGAGAGGTATAGTAACTGTTTCTGAGAAGCTTCCAAACGTGGCTGAGAACATCGTGCAATACTGAACTCAAGGAAACTTTTGAGGCTGCTCATTCCCATTTCCTAAAGGTTTGTCCCAAAAATTTCGGAGTTGTGTGGTATACTCTAAAGCACTAGACAAGGCATGGTGGTCTTCTGGGCTACTAGAGATGTAATGCTTCCCTTGAGCTAATTTCATGCTATATTTTTTTAGTTTGAACCACTACAGTCTTGGTTTGGCAGTATCATTTTATTGGGCTGAGAAAAATGGGTTATTAGCTCAGTGTGAGACTCGGTTTGGTACAGAGGAGTAGCTATAAGAATGAGATGGAAATATTCTCATTTCCCTTCTAACATCTGACCAGGAGTTGGCAGATGAATTAGTGAGCATTACTGACTGTTTTAAAAAGTGATCTGACAGTTTTACAGAGACAGACACCCATTTACCTGCAAGAATTGGAGATGTAATAGATGAGATGCTATTAATTACTGAAGTTCTGCATTTGGACTCTGTAGCGTAATTTTTAGTATTTTGAATTGCTTAGCTGAAAGTTGATTTTTGTCAAATTTTTTTTTCCTGTTTATCTCACTATCAAACCACTCACCTTTGAATCTGAAATGCCCCACTTTTTTTTTAAATATGCATGGTGAAATAAATAATGAAAAAGGAAATCGCTATTCCTGGTTTTAGCGATCTAAAGAGGGACATGTAGGACAAACCCGATTGAAAATACTGCTTGCCTAACAAGAAGAAATACCTATGTGTTCTGTGCCATAGCCAGGTGTGGGATTTGGATGAAGATGTTACTACAGACAAACCTACGTACAGAAATCCTGTGCAGAAGCTCTAATTGGGAAGCTTCTCCATGAAGCAGCATCTCAGTTATTTTGACAGATTCATTAAATTCTATCCACGGATGTGAAACAGCCTGAACTCGGGTAGTGTATGCTACCAGCTTCTGTAAAGGGCACCTGTGAGTGAACAGGTAAATGCAGCTATCCCATCTTCATCTCATAGCAGAGCCTTGGAGAAATGTTTTTACTTTCCCAGATCTATGCCTTTGGGGAAAGAAAACATTTAAGACAGATTTATTTATTTTTTTCCTATGGCAAAAAATACTTCGGAAAGACCAGTGTATTCACCTTTCAGAATTTTGGACTGACAGATGCTTTTCCAAAGGTGTTCCTATGTCTTCCTGCTTAACCTTGCAGCAGAGATCACCAAAACCACCAGTTTTGCTCCATGGTTTCCAAGCACAAATGAGTCCTGTGTGAACCTTGAGAATGGATTTTAAGTGAAGTAATGAAACATCTGTTTGACATGCCTCAGTTTGGGAACCAGTGGGCAAGCCCAAATTCATACATTCAGATAAGAGAGATTTCTCTCCCTGCCTCCCCCAGCTTGTCTCTGACTATAGCTCAAAACCACCACAGAAGTAGCTTGTATTTCTTGTACAGTTTGTGGATTGCAGCAATGATGGGAAAGATACTTGGTGTTTTTTTAAGTGGGAGAACTTAAGATCTTTTCTGCTGCTACTTTGGTGAACAAAAAGGAGTTTTCCAACCATGGGTTACTCCTAGCTTCCCGAAGTGTCACTGCTTGTGTGTAGCAGGGCTATGTTGTTAGATGACGTTGTTAATGCACAGGTCAGTGTGCCTGTGACTGCAGTGAGCTCTCTGAACAGAGGATTTCAGAACCCCTGGAACATGTTTAAGCACGTATGTGTCAGCATGTTTAAAGATTCCTCTTGAGTAGTGAATCATTTAATCTTACGGAGAGGTATTTTCTGGGTGGCAGTGCAAAAAACTTTATTAAAAAAAGATAGCAACCCACCTGCAGGAGAGAGTAAAATGGGTGATGGAAGGGAGAGCAGGAGGCGATGTTAATTTTATCACCTGGGTTTGTCAATGACAGTGGTCAAGCTGGTGAAGAAGGGATCTCCTGAGAGGGGTCAACTCTAGGAGTGATATGGGGAGCTGAGAGCAACAAGCAGCTTGATAAATCCAGATGGGGAAAGTGAATGGGCTTCATCGGGGTGGGAAGCCTGTAACGGTACTAACAGAGTAAATGAGCTTTTGATAGTCACAAAGCAGAGGGAGGATGATGGCTCTGCAGAGTGCCCAGTGGTGCCTGTTGGAAGTGATGCATGGCATATGGCTTACACCTGCAGCAGGGGTGGTTTCCTACCAAAAAGGAAGCAATTAATCAAGTCTAAGCAGAAGTGAGGGGTACTGAAAATGCAGAGGGAAGAGGGAGGAGAATGCTCTGGGTTCAGAGGGATGCACTCCAGCTCTCCTTCAGGGCTCCATCTGCCCTTGTAGTGGTGTGATGTATATGGATGAAGAAATATCTTCGTACGTTTGGGGACCTAAGACCAGGAAAGGAAATCTTTGCTTGTAAACCTGGAGACGACTGAGGAATCAGCAGTGGGACTGGCTCCAAGGGAGTGGTGCCTCAGTCACTTTGTTAGGAGATTTGATGGACCCAAGTGTTGGCAAGAGGGAAGAAGCAGGTCTTGTGGAAGAACTAGCAAATGTGTGTGTGTTTTGGCCTCGGGACATGTTGTGTGCAGGGGTGTTCCATCAGTGCTAAGTAGCTCCCACATAGCTTTGCTCATGGGTGCTGTTCAGAGAGAGCTGTGTGCATTCTTGCTCAGTGAGGCTTGAAAGATGGTGGATTTGGTTTGCATGTGTTGGGCAGGAGGGGATTCTGCAGAGGAAAAGGCTGCCTTTGGTAGCGATGGATATAGATAGTTTTGTTTTCAAATAGTTAACTGTTGGTGTCACAAGTTGCACTGCTGGTGTGGAACTTCACTGACTTCTACCAGCTCAGATGAAAAAGAGATTCTCACAGGGCTTTAAATTTCCTTTTAATTTCATGGGGTTCCTTATTTGCAGTGATGTGGCACCTACTAATGATAACATGAACTGATCTTCTGGACACCAGGTAGCAGTCATCACTCTGTGTGCACTATATTGGCTTCCAGTTGCAAAACACCATGATTGTTACCAAGAGCTGTTTTTAGAAGGGTCAAGCAGCACTCTCGTTAGGAACTTCCAGAGTCTGCTGTAGTGGGGCAACTTTTTTGTTTGTGTGTGAAAATAGTGGCTCCTCTGAGCTCCCTCACCAGCTCATTCTAATTGCACAATTAAGGAACCACATTTTTTCTCCCTTCCTCCTTCAAAGCTGAAGTATGTCCTCTCGTGTGTCCATCCATGTCTATAATAGAGATTCTGTATGCAGAAGAGGTTGGGCTCCCCAGCATGGGTTGCCATCCTGGAAGAGGTTAACAAACAGTTTCCATGTGGTCAAAAGACTGTTCTTAGTGGGTGACAGACAGCACAGATCTCCACACTGCTGACAAGGGCAGTGCTTGCTCTGCTAATCCGTGATGCTGATCAGGAAAGCTGTTGACCCATCCTTGCAAGCTTTCAAGCTTTTATTTTTCAGCTTCCCATGCCCTCAGAAATGTTGCCAGGACCTTCTCTACAGAGTAGAGAGAAAAGAGCACCTAGTGCTACTATGTCATAAGAACTGGGAGTTCTGAAGCACAGAAGGGCAATCAACCTTTCCTTTCAAATAACCATTACGCTCTGCTCTTTGTCTGACAAAATCACAGAAAGTAGCAACCTAATACAGAAAAAGTAAAAGTTGTTAGTGTGTATACGAGCAGTATAAAACACAGGAGATGGATCTAATTACCTTACTCGGTTTATTCTGAGGGGTGTTTGTCTACATTCCTCTTCAAAAACCTACAGTGATGGAAATGGCCTTGGTTCATGGCAATCTGCTCTAGGGCTTCCCTGTTTTACTGCTTGAAAGCTTGCCTGAAACCTAAATCTTCCTTGGTACAGCTGATGCATATTCTTCCTTTACGTATTTGAACAGGGCTACTGTCTTTTCCTCTGTCCTCCATACAGGTCTCGGGTTTTCCAGAGTTGTACCTAAAGCCCCTGGTAATCTGCTAAAATGGTAAGAGCAAGAGCAGTGGCAAGATGCTTCTGTGCCCATGAGGCCTTGAGTGCTAGACTGGTTTCCAAAATTATGGTTCCTTTCATTGTTTCTTTTCAGGATTTTCATCAATGGATGGGTCAGCTGCATTTCAAATCTTTGCGAGTTTTGTGCTCATTGAGGGCTCTTGTTCAAAGTGCCCACATTCTCCAGGCTTGATCTTAACAGGTGGATTTGGTGTTCCAGCCCCAGTTTGGTGACAATCAGTGAGGGTGGAGAGTTTGGAATGAGCATCCTCATGGAAAGCAAATGCCCAGGCAGTTGTTGGGCTATCCAGCATTAGCAGCAAAGTCTTAGTCACAACCTTGACTCGTCCATTGAAATGTGTTCTTGTCATTCCTGTTTTCATCTCATTTTGCTGAGATTGGTACAGCAAAAGGGTGTTTCAGTCTTCCAGTGAAAATCCGAGACCTTTCCCATGCATGCTTTCTCTTCCTACCCTGTGAGTGATGGCCTCTGGAGTAGCCTGGGACTTTCCCTCATGAGTGACCCAGACTCCCCCACCTGCTGATCCCTGTCCTTCAGTTTTCTCCTCTGATCCTCTGGAACCTGCTTGGAAGCACAAAGTGGAGGAAACACAGTGTGTTTTCTGCTCAGCTGTTACCAGAAGTGCTGATGTTAAAAGGCTGAATGCAGGTCTTGGGCACTAGCATGGGCAAAATAAATGGCCAGCTTGCTCCATCTCACAGCACAGTTCAAAAGACAACAAGGAAGATTCTGAGGTGTTGGTGGATACCTGACTGCCATCACCTTGATTATAGCCCCCAGAAAATACAGATTAGACAGAAAACATTGGTGTTAGAAGTTTTCCTCAGGGTGTTTTTTGTGTTGAGGGTAGGATTGCATCGATCACATGCACAAAACCATCTCACGCTGTAAAGATTTTTAGAGTGCCCTTACTGTAATGTCTTGTACCTTGCTGGTAGTTGTTTACATGACATCTTGTTTTCATCTTTCTTGACCTGTCCCCCTGGGTAGCTATGTGGGCTGTGTCTCCTTAGTGCTGTGTGTTACAGAAGATGGGTAAAGAACCTGATGCTTGGGGTGGAAAGAGGGTAACTCATGCCAGCCTCCCCTTCCTGTGGGAGGGATCCCCAGCCAGCTCTTTGTCTTTACCTGATGGGCTTTTCACCAGTTGTAGAAAACTCTAGTTTGTTGGATCAGCAGAGCTTTTGACCATGTTCTTCATGCCAGGGTTTGATGCAGCCTTTTTGGCCTCCGTGAAGGTTTGGAGAGGATATTAATCTCCTGACTTTATCTTTTCTGGGAAGCCAATATTAAATGGGGGGTGGGAGGAGAGGCAGGAACGGTTTGCAGTAGCCTGCATTACTGCTGAGGAGATAGATGTTGTGCCTTTTTATGCCTGGGTATCATTCATTGTTGTAGACTAGAAGAGAAGTGACAAATTTATGGATGGCTGATGGCAAGCCATTGCCTGTCCGAGTGAAGGGAGGGTTTCGAGCCAGTGCCGTAACGGGAAACACTGCTCGAAGATCCTGCTGTGGGAGCTTGGAAGTATGCAGTTGCAAGAGCAAAGAGTTATGGCACAGGGAGATTGTGGTATGCACGTTCACCCCAAGAACCTCCCACTGAGCCTGTACGCTTGTCAGCTCTCCTCTGCTCACCAGTACAGCATCTGTACTGCCTTTGCCTAATGCTGTGTCTGAGCAGCATGAGGACTGGTGAGCGAACCCGTAGCTAACAGTGCAGCCTCAGCCTGTGACGCCTTGTTTGAGCAGTGGCTGCCCTATGCAGTGTGGAATTCATACAGACACACCTGGTTGGCCTTTGCGAGATAACCCTTAAGACTCTTCAGCATCCAGCTTTGGACATCTGCCCTTTCCCTACAGTCACTGTGTAAATACCAGAGATTTTCTGCTTGTGTGGACTACCTCCACCACAAGGCAGCAGCCCTAAACTATGATGCTTTCCAATGTGTTACCCCATTCTCTGCTGCTAAAGGTGTTGGAGATGTCATACAACCTTGGGCAGATGGGGTCCACCAGCTCAGGCCCCACAGTGTAGGTTTTGATGCAGCTGAGCATCTCGCACATGATCCATCTGCCTGACTTCCCAGGCCCTGCTGTATATAGAATAGAACCATAGATCATTTGGGTTGGAAAAAGACCTTTAAGATCATGAAGCCCAACCATTAACCTAGTGCTGCCAAGTCCAGCACTAAGCCATGTCCCTGAGCACCACATCTACACATCTTTTAAACACCTCCAGGGATGGTGACTCAACCACTTCCCAAATTTCCCATAAAGCAGCCCAGTTGACCCTGAAAGATGCTGCAACATGCTTAAAAAGCGGGTGAGAGGGACAGATGCACACTCTGACCTTTTGTCCCATCTCTCTTCATTTCTCCCATTCGTTAGTTTGGGGTTGGGTTTTTCTACCCTGTCTCTCCCCATCCATGGTCTTGCAACTCTGCTGATGTGTGAATTGTAAAGCTGTGATGCAAACTATTGTTTCTCCAGGTAGCGGATGAGCTATTTCTCTTTGGCTGCCCCTGAAGCAACAATTATTCCGAGGGGAAATAATAATAGAATCATAGAATGGTTTGGGTTAGAAGGGACCTTAAAGCTCATCTCGTTCCAACCCCCCTGTCAGGAGCATGGACACCTCCCACTAGACCACTAATAATAATAATAATGGTGGTAATAATAAATTGTATTGGTTTTGTTTGGGTTTTTGTTATAATTTGAGCTTTTGCCACCCAAGTGGAGCAACCAGAGAGGGAGCGGGTTCCCTGCTCTGGACGAACCCTGCAGCCTCCCCCCCGGCCTGGGGCGCGGACCCCGAGCCCCGGCCCGGGGGGAGGNGGGGAGGCTGCGGGGTCCTTCGGGGGCGGGGCAGAAGAGGCGGGCGCGGACGTGATTGGCTGGCTGTGCCTTGACTGACAGCGGCTGCTCCCCCCCATCGCCTCCCGCGGCCGCGGCGGGGCTACCGGCGCCGAGCAGTGCCCGCCAGCCCGGGCAGCCGTGCTGCCTTCGCCGCCGCTATGGGCCGCGGGGCCGGTCCTCTCCGCCGCTTGCTGCTCTCGCTGCTGCTTCTACCGACCGCCGGGACGGGCGGACGGGCAGCCTCCCTAACGGTGGGGGAACCGGAGACGGCGGAGGAGCTGATGGAGTACCGCGACCCTTGCAAAGCTGGTAGGGGAGCGGGCGGGCTGCAACTCCGGGAGAAGTTTGCAAGCGCGGAGGTGGCGCACAGGTGTCCCCTTGCGAAGCGCTCCTTGGTACCTCCGTGCTGCCCGGGGCCGGCCCCGGGCTCAGCTGGCCGCGGCGGGAGCCCCCGGGCATCCCACTGCCCTCCCAAACCCCAGCGGGCACCCGGTGAGCCGCCCCCGCAGCTCCCCGTCCCGCCGGTGCGGGAGGCTTCTGGTTGCTCCCCAGCCTGCTCCCCGCTGCCCCCCTTTACCCGCAGGTTGCAGCCCCGGGTAGGAGGCTACACCTAGAGGTTTTTTTAAATTCTCCCCCCATCTCTTCGCTCCCTCACCTGTTGTCCGCCCCTCCCACGCGAGATCTCCTCTGCAAAGCCAGGCAGGTGCCCAGCGCTGCTTCGCATTCTGGTGTCGGGGTTGAGTTCCCACCCCCCCACACCCCATATAAGCTTTTCCTGTGCATTTTTGCAGCCTGTTGGCAGCTGTTTCAACTTGTCCCGCGGTCTGTCCGGCCCGAAGTTGCGGTGCGTACCCCGCAGCGGCAGAGCA
>VZRW01013174.1:5152-59371 GCA_013398125.1 Aegotheles bennettii
GCACAGGGGGACAGAGAATGGGGGTTGCAGTCAGTTCATCACATATTTTCTCTGCCACCCCTTCCTCCTCAGGGGGGGGTCTCCTCACACTCTTTTTCTGCTCCAGCATGGGGTCCCTCCCACAGAAGTCATTCCTTCATTAAGTTCTCCTTCCCACAGGCTATGGTTCTTCACAAACTGCTTCAGTGTGGGTCCTTCCCACAGGGTGCTGTCCTTTAGGAGCAGACCGCTCCACCATGGGTCACCCACATGGTCACAGGTCCTGCTAGAAAACCTGCTCCAGCATGGGCTTTCCATGAGGTCACAGCCTCCTTCAATACCCTCAGGTTTCTTTCTGCTGGGCAGATTTCAACAACTCTTCCCCAAGCCTGTAGCATTGCATGGGGTTGTTGTGGTCCAGGTGCAGGACCCAGCACTTTGCCTTGTTGCATCTCATACAATTGACCTCAGTTCATCAATCCAGCCTGTCCAGGTCCCTCTGTAGATCCTTTCTACCCTTAAGTAGATCAACAATCCCACCCAACTTGGTGTCATCTGCAAACTTACTGAGGGTGCCCTCGATCCCCTTGTCCAGATCATTGATAAAGATATTAAGATACTCTAGGCTGTTCCAACACATCTGAAACATATATCTGCAGGTAACACAGAGTAGTCATGTCTGAGCAGGAACACTCATCCACCACATATATTAACACTTTGAAATAAAAGCCATCTCGTTCCTGAAAGGGAGCAGGCAGGAGTGCAGTTAACAAGTCAATGCCATAAACGTGGGTCCCAGATCACATGCTGAGCTTGGAAGGGGTAGGGAGCACAGTGCAATATAGGTGATAACATAGAGCACAACGATGGAAACACCTCCAGGCAGCCAGACCTGCGTGGGTGGCCCAGGCAGGGAGATGGTGCCAATATTTGAACAAGTGGCTCCCACAAAACCATTTCCCTTAGGCAGGTGATAAATTTACACTTCAGAGATGTGATGTCTGTAGAAAGAAGTGAGGGGCTCTGGAATTCACCCTTTCATTTAACAATGTAAAGAAAAAAATACGCTTTTAACTAAGGAAGGGGACATCGCTGCTTGGCAAGAAAATGTACATTAAGACACACTTGGCCAGAAACGCACTGAGTCACGCAGAGCAGTGTTCAACCAGTGCAATTCACGTGAGGGGAGAGGAGGGAGCTGAATGCCTTGCACAGGAGTCCCACAGCATCCTGTTTCAAGAAGGGTCATTGAAAATACCTAACACTGAGTAAAGTCTTATTACTACCCTGATAAAAAGCCAATGCTAATAAGATGCAAGGCAAGGTGAAGTGGGATGTCAAGGCTTTCACACATCCTCTCTCACATTTGGTAACAGAAACATAACAACAGGCTCCCAAAAAAACATCTTCCAAAGGAGCATCTAGCTACTTTATTACATCTATAGCAGTCCTTTATACAAACAAACTTCACATAATGTCTCTGCTGGGACTGACACTGGATCTTCAGGTTCTTCAAGTCAGCCTCTATAAGTGGATCGTGCTATTTGCATGGTCTGTCAATGTAATCACGAGAGATTCCCAGCCCTCCATTTCATAGGTTTTCCATTTGCACATAGGAAATGGCACCTTTTACAACTATCCTGTTTCTGAGCCATATTAATAAGTTCAACTGCTTTATGTATTACGAGTTTCAACACTGTTCTGCTTTTCAAATCACAACTGTTCTCATGCCAGCAAAAGAATTTCAAACCACAGGAAATTCTGGGGATGAAATACAAATACACACTTAGAAAGAGCAACCAGGAAGCAGAATCAAACGTTCAGTTGGAAAAATATAAAAAAAATGTCATTGCTTTTGTACCACACTTTTAATTTCATCATTCATTAAACAAGTAAGTGAACAAGATTAATAATTCAGGCAGTAAAGGAATTTCTGTTCAGCCTCTGAAAAAAATCCCTGAATAATTCAGAAGTCCTGACATTAGATAGCTTTTGTTATGCTGACGCATCCACCCTGGGTGAAATGATGAAGAGAGATCAAACTGACTGACCCATTCACTCACAGCCCTCTCACATTACAGCTTATGAACAACAAAATTCCACAAATCAGGAGCTCACAAAAACAGGGGAAGCAGCTCTTGTTCACCTGTTGTCTGTGCCAGCAAGATGATGAGAAAGGGAAAAGAGGAGCATTTTGCTCACTCCTTACAAACATGGTATTAAAACTACAAGACCTGATCTGCAGCCCAAAGAAATCCACTCCTTCAACTTCTCTGGGCTTTAACCATAGGATATATGAAAGGTTTAAGAAATTCAGAATATACATCATTACAAAAGCCATTTTAAAACAAATCAGTGTTCACCAAACTGAAAGAGAGCCTGGGAAATATACAGACACATATTTTCTTCTATAAAGCAGCACTTACAATTTTTATGTTCGTTATATGTAACATACATTTGACTCATCCATATATCTGAAACAAAATTTTTTCAGTATCATAATCATAATGAACTACATATAACTTTCCTCTCTTTCACGACTTTTTCAGTTCTAGCCACTGTTTTGGGTTGCAGATTATAATATATAATAATACTACAGAAAAATGTAAGGTAGTGACCTTAAGAAACATGATCTTCTTAAGAATAAATATTTGAGATTTCTGCTGGGACTCCTGGCACCAAACATTCCAGCATGAGAATCAGCACAGACCTTCCTACCAAGTCCACCATTTTCCAGTCCTTCATACACACATATTTTGTGGCTAATCCATTAGAGAGAAAGTGAGAGGAGGCTTTCAGGAAAGAGCTATTTCCAGCTAGGAAGGAGCTATCATAGAGATTAAGACCCCTACCACCACTCAGGAGAGCAGGCAGAGGGGCAAAGGGAACAAACAGAGGTAAACATGTGGCATATTCAGGTTGAGATTTTGAAGAGCCATAGGGTCCTGCAGTGGGATGCCGCTTACCCTGCGTTAAAAAGAGGAGACATCTCTGACTAAACTGATTGCCTGGACTCCTTTGCAGTGAATGGACATTATGAACATCTGGAAAAGAGAGAGAGTAAATTAGTTTTGGAGGTCTTTGAACAGACTCCTCAGAGGCTGCCCAACTGCACCCCCCATAAGGACAACTTGATCCAGCATTGTGGGCTTTGAGTTTCCACAGACTGGGGAGTAAGAACAGAGTATTCACTTCATCTCATGAATGTTATAGCTGGCAGGACGTGCTCCTGACCTCCACAGGAGCACAACGGGAAGAGTTCTAAGTCTTTATCTAGAGCATATACCAAAGGCTTAGAAAGATAGAAGGGAGAATCAAATGTGTCCTTAAATCTAATCAGCTGCTTCTCGACAGGCAGATAATTCATTTGGGACATCTGTATTTAGCAACTGTAACAGCCTTTTGAGGCCAGCAAGAAGACTGAAAGCCACTTTTACAAATCTTTTCTTAGAAAACAGGTTCTCTGCAAAGAAGAAAGCGAGTAATCCCCTACTTAGACAAAAGAAGGATTTAAAGATCAAGCCTATCAATTGCAGCAGCTCCAGCCGACAAGAAAAGCATTAGGGACTAAGTTACACAAGTCTCTTCTATGCTAATAAATACTTAACTCACATCAGCAGTTTCTACAGTACCCTTCAATGGAACCAGAAAGGAAAGCAAAGGAGGAGCCCTTTGGTTCAGACTTTCAGGGTTTCTTTCCAGTGAAGTTCTGCATACAAGCCCTTGTGGCTATGGCAGTGTTTCAAACTACCAAGAGGTCTCTTTCACAGAACATAGCCTACACATGTGCCAGACAGCCACGTTTTGCCAGCCTACACCCATCCCTAGTGCAATCATGAATTCCTACATTAGACACCCTGCTCTTTCTAGACATTTCTACACGCTGCTTCCCATGTGCTTTAATAGCTCAGCACCTCTATCGCAACTAAGCCAAAAAATAACTCCTCAAGACAACTGACATATAAGCCACATACATCTACAGACATTTACATATAGGCTAGGATAGAGATGTGTGGAGGAGATGCTGTTACATGATGGGTCTGAATGGTCAAGTGACACATTCTGTGTTTGTCTATAATGCCGCCCTTTTATTGCTGCTAGACCACTCTGCCTCCTTGGACATCCAGTGAGACAGATGAGTCGTAGAGATGATGATAGGGTACCAACTCAAGCTGTTTTGCTATGACAGCCTTCTAGAGAAAGAATACCATGTTACAGTCACTTCACTGCTTTCATCAGGAGTAAGTAGGCAAATCCTGCAGCTGAGAAGAAAATTTATATTTCAAAAAACGTGCCTCAAATTGTCAGAAATGCTATAAGGATACCCTGCTCCAATGAGCCTGATTCTCTTCTATTAAGTTAATTATTTTCCTTCCACAAGAAAAAACAAGCAAGCATCCCTTGAGTTCCCAAAGGCAATCTTCTGAGAACAATGGTCATTTGAGAGACTTCTCTGCTCATGAAGTATACATTAAAGATGGCAAAATTTCCCAGAAAACCTGAGAAATACTTAGCAGTGACTGAAAGTCAGTAAAATCATGACTGTCATATAGCTATGATGCTATCCTAATTGATATCAGTATGTGAAAGTATCAACTACTGAACATCTGAGCTCAAAAGGCACAGCCTGTGACTATAGCCCATATAGTACACATCTCTATGCAATACCAGAAAGTATTCATACATTGCCCTTTCTTGCTGCTTTCTCTGCAGGAGTCTTTCTGCTTCTATGTCTAATTCTGCTTTTACCCTGTGGATATGATAGAAGAAATGCCAAGCACAGATTTCAATGTGTAAACATAGTATGTGGCATGATAAAAGAACCTCATAGTAGCCCAGTTTGGAAGTACCGACCAAAAACTGGGTCAACAACAACTAAGAACTGGGGGCTTTGCCCTTCCATTAAAGCAAGGAGAGCAAACCATGGCCTTAGTCTTAACCAGTTGCATCAAGATCTGCATCACTCCAGCGACTGAGCACACTCGCTATACTTTATGCCCTCATACTCCGTGGTGTCTACAGACTTTTTCATTTTAATTCATCTTGCAAAAATGAACACCTGCCCACAACATCCTTGCTTTTGCTTCCCTGTGCCTATCATTGACCCAGACTTTGCATGCTAGAAAAACCAAGTTTGGTGGCTGAAATGAAAATAAAATCTCCCTTCAAATGGCACAAAGTTGCTTAAAAATGTTACTCTGCCTTATTTTTATGATGTGTTTCAAATTAAATGTTCCCATATGGGTACAACAGGGCAAACCACGTCCTTACATTTAAATAGCCTGTTTACTTTAAAATCTGAAACTAGCTATGAATTTAAACCCTTTTTGCTTTTATCCACCTGGAAAAAATTATTAAACTCTTAAGTGTGCATTGTAATAGGAGCAAACATTGAAGAGTGTGAATTCTTAGGTTTCAATATCTATTTTTAAATTGTTTTTCATGCAAGCTTTTAATTTAGATTTAATAAGATTCTAATTACATTTAAAAAAAATACTAGTTGATTATTGAAGACATATTTCTGTAGGATTAACTTACATAGCTTAGACTTTTAAAATTTTGTTTTAAATAATAATTTGGTATTTTATGATTTATGCTACCAAATCTAAATATAGTTAGTGTAAAATAATTACAGGATGATTGCAAGAAATAAACTTATTGATGACTATTCATTTTATGAGAGACACAAATGTCCTATGTAATTATTCAATGTCAGTAAGTGCCTTCAGAAATCTGTTGGTAATTAATGTATGATGAGTGCTTAGTTATATTTTAACATATTGTTTAATTAAAGTCGATCGAAAGTTCTGCCATTTGCTGTACAGCTCAGAAACAGAAAAAAATCTATTTGTGTCCTAAATGAAATGAGCTGTACATCTTCATTCTCAGGTCTGCTCCAGCTGCTTTTTGCCACTTCAGCTGTGCAAAAGAGCCAGAAACCCCGCAGTTTTGCTCTCCTGATGGTTCTCCACAGAAGAGAATTGCTGGGTAATTCAAAGCAGCAATAGTGGCTGTATGCCACCTTCCCTTCTCCAGCTAGAGGGTGTAGTATCGATACTGCATTCCTCCCTTGCTACCAGATGTATTCTTTGAGCTCACAGGTAGCCAAGATTAATTTATAATAGTTTTACAGCAGTGTAAAGATCTATAAAGTACTTTTTGCCTCACTAATCTGGCACTGCCTGCTACAGCAGATCTGGGCCTTTAAGCACAGGAAGGTCTTATTTAACTGTAGTCTTAGGCTAACTGTGGGCTTTAGACCTGGATTGAAAAGGCATTAAAGTCACCTGGAATCCGTCCCTCACCCTGGAATGGTTATTACAATGGATATTATAGGAAGGACTGTAGTGGCAGAGAGGTTAATAAGATAAAGTATTTCTTTTTTTCCACCTATTTATTTTTACATTATCATAAATACCACTTCTCATTCCATTCACTGTTATCATAACACACCACCACCACAGCACCCCCCAAATATTATGCAGACCGTTCTCTTTAGGAGTTTTAGCATAGAAATTGCTTCTTTTGTGCCTTATTTTGCTCTGTCACCTGTTTTTATTTTTGCTGTAGCCTTGATGTATCAAACCTGAGCTAAATCAGACATCCAACAGCACAACCCCAACATTCAAGAGGCACTGAGCACTGGAAGAATCCATGAAGATAACATCTGCCTTGACGGTGTGTCTGTTGTGAGTAAAATTGCCCCTAAAAGAAAAGCATTGCAGAATGACAGCAGAAGAATGACTCCTCCATGTAGGTAACTCTCCCCTTAAGTGCTTTTAAATACTTTATAGGTGTCTTCTGTACCACCTTCCTTTACTGTTAGCTCATAAGATAAAAGTAATCTTTGATGTGTTTGTTTGACTAAATACCATCTCATATCAAAAGCTAGACCCTACGAAACTGCTGTACATGATGTGTAAACCAAGTGCATGTTCCTCTGCACACCAGCAGGAACCTCCAAAGAGCTGGAAGACTTCTGGTGATCCACATCATGGATCATCAGGCTAAGTAACTGCTTGAGACTGCACTGACCATGGAGCTCTGCTTCTCTGTCATGAATAACTCTTCAAGTAATTAAAACCATCACACAAGTCAGAACACAACAAATAATCAAAGCCTGAAAACCCTGATTTTGATGCTTGATCAAAGCCCTTGTTCCTGGTGCAATGTGGTGGCCCCACCCTGCTGGGCTGCTGAAGTCAGCTGTCAACCAGTGCAAACGTGCCACCAGCCGAGGCTGCACTCACCCAGTGCAGGCTGGTAATGGCTACAGTCAATCACCAAACAAAGGTTCATCTGAATCCAAAGTATGATCCAAGTCATTGTTTTCTAGGCTTTTGAAAATTAGTGAAGACTAAGCCAATCAGCCTGCTCTGTCTTTATATTTACTGAAGAGAAATATGTTCAATGGGGAGATGATTAATGTGAATGTGGCCTCTCTGCTCAATGGAGCAAGGGACTGAGTGATAAAGGGCATGGAAAAGGCTGAGTTACTCTATCTCTTTTGTTTTGCCCTCAGTTTTCATTGTGCAGGTGTGTCTCATGTATATATAACCCTCTATACAGTTCTAAGTGTCACCTTTAGAAACCAGGAATTCCATCACTAACATGACTAGATCCCAAGATAAATAAGAAAGGATCATATTAGATACAGGATTTTTTAAGTGATAAAGTCTTGATTCTGAAGTTTTCTTTCCTCCCTTTGCTTTTTTCCAGGCTCTTCCACGCAGGGGATATTACAATTAGTTTATTTTTGAGCAGCAAATGGCAGGAAGTATGGCACATAATGATCTATCTGAACACTTGATTTCTACACCTCAAAACTGAGAAAATTAGTACTTCCGTTTAAAAGTGTGTTTACTTATTAATCAAATGAGTCCGGTTTTGGTTGAGAATTATTCATGTGTATGTTTGTACTATAGTTTCAGTAAATATTAATACTAACATGGAAATTGGAATACTTCTGAGACTTTCTAGAGATGGGCTATATTTTGCTTTCAATATCTGATCTGGACCATTTCCCAGACAACTAAACACCTTCTAGATTTGAGAAGCATTTTCTCCATGGATTGAAGTATCAATGAAGCCACAAATCATTTGCAATGTACTTACAACACACACTCCCTCCTCAAATAATTAAGTACTCTAAGCACAACTTAAAAAGAATTAACTTTGTTCAGTATTTCTAGGGCAGTTTGTAGGCTTTGCATACTGTGCTGCTGTTTTTATCCAACAGGACAGTTTTGAACTGGTATTATCTAACAAGCGAAGTTTAGTTAGTTCAGAGGAAACTTTGGGTACACATGCAAGGAACTGAGGCGAAATTTGTAGCACAGTTTTGTGTTTTCCAAACAAACTCAGTCTACATAGATCACAGATTTTCAGCTGGTGCAAATCAGCACAGCACTACTGCAATCATCTTCACCAGCAGCCGCGACTCTGGCATGGATAAAGCTTTTATCGTTTAATTAGTAGTACTACTTCTTGTCAGCATCTCTTTCCCAGGCAGTTGTTCTCAAGAGCACTGATCATGGCTGCTCAAATGGTTGGCGACTAGAGGACTACATTAATAATGACAGGCCACACAGTAACCGTATTTCTTTCATCAGTTATGTCTTCTTTTTGTTGCAAGGAACAGCTGCACTCAGGTCCCAGTCCCATATTTCATCAATGTTGTCATTTAAAGTGGCAAAAAAAGGCAACTCTTAGTCCTCCTGAGAAGCCTGAAAATCAAAATTATGCAGGTTGGAAAATAGGAAAAGCGTTCTAGCAGGATTGCTTTGTAAATATTGGAAAAGGCTTCCTGTAGAAATTACAGCCTCTATGGTGAATGTCCCTTAATAACAGGAAAGATGATCCCATCAGGAGCAACAGCTATACTGCAACCTACTTCTGGGCAGGATAATGGACTAGGTGATGTCTTAGATCCTTCCTGACTTATTTTTCTGATTCAGTAATGCCACCAACTGTCCTCCAGTGCATGTGATTGTTACATCTCCTTCCTACAAGCCGTAGGAAAGCATTTGTTCCTTTTACATCCTTACCTGACATTGCATTATCACTAGTCCTTATTCGTTGTTATGCAAATCTGTGATCACTAATGTACAGCATCTCTCCTAAAATTTCTAAACACCATAAATGTATTAATGCAAACTTTCAAACAGTCCAAAACATTGTTCTAGTTTAACCAGAATGAAAAACATGTTACAAAGCACCAAATTATCAGATGTGAAACCCAAATTGGGATTCATAGCTAGATCTGTATGTGGCCACAGATACTGTACCAGAGAGTGAATGACTCTGCTTCCCTCTGGGGGGATTATATGCAGGAATCTCTGCACAGTTCTGGGTACTTCAATACCAGAAGAAGCAGAATGATGGGTATGTGAAAGAAAAAGCCATAAAAATGACTGAACAGCTGGAGGGGCTGATTTATGAGGAGAGATTAAAACAATGATGTTCAATTGTCTGCACAATGTTCAACATTCATATGTTAACCACTTCAAGTATCTGAAGAGTGTAAACATCAAGGGTGGGAATAAATAACCAGGCTGGAACAAGTAGGTGTAACTAAAAATACAGAAAATTAATATACTGTGGGAAATTTTTAACAATGAGCTTTGTTAACAAAGATACGTATCTGAAGTAAAGCAGCAGGAGTATCATTGTTCCTAGCAAATTTGAGAGCACACTGGACAAATCACTGAAAAAACCCCACATTAAGTATCTATCTGGGGCTGGCTGGCAAGAGAGCTTGACAGCTATTGCTGTTTGATAATTCCTTCATTTATGATATTTATAAATCAAAATGCAAAAGACAAGTGATTACTCATTCAGCTGAATTAGCCATTTACATCACTTAATCTTACTTGTCTAAAATGTTAAAGCAGATAATATACTACCCTTGTGCATACTTTGCTCATAAACACTTCCTGGAGGTATTATCTGTCAGGTATTTTTAAAATTAATAAAATCCCATAGCACTGCAAATTTAAAACAAAACCAAAAAAACCCAAAACAAAACACAAACAAACAACAACAACAAAATTGTTCCTATGCAATTTTTTAGGAAACAGAATTACAAACAGAAAACCACTGTCTTCTGCTATGTCATTCTCATGCCTACCTAATGAAAGTATAAATCACTGCTGTTGTAATTCAGAATTCAGGGATTCCCATTTTCCTCTGCAGCTTCAGAAAATGTTATTTTGTAATTCTCCTTTGCTGTTTAGCCTTCCTGTTATAACAATAAAAGTTTGTTCCTCGTTATAAAGCTGGAATTCCCATTTATTTGCAAAAGAGGAACTTGATATTCCCACTACTCTTGCACAAAGCCATATCACTATTTACTAATTCCCTCTTAGTCCTGCTTCTGTGTTTTAGAGATGGATTAGAAGGTTCAAAAGATAAAAATGTACTCAAGGTGGACTCCAGGGAAAGTTCCCTTCAAAAAACATATTCTATGCATATATCTGTTTTGGAAATAATTAGACTCAAGCTCAGCCATGTAAAGGACATAGGAGTGTTGACTTTAAAGCTAGTCAATTAGCTACTCAACAGTGCACGAAAGGAGTTTATATCAAGAACTGGCTTATTTGAGAAAAAAGAAGAGAAGTAAACCAGTGTCTCTGCTGCTGGGAAGACAGGGCCCACCCTCAGAAGAGGGTACAAACCAAATGAACTTTGCTGACATGCCAATATGGCCTAGAATAGGTGTTCACAGCTTCATCTAAGGAGTACAGACTTCAAAATGCAAAATGCTTGTAAGAGTATCTAACATAGAAAGGGAAACCATTTTTTCCTAAAAACAGTGTTAAAATATATTGAGATTTATTACCTCAATCCAGTTATCAAGATTACAGCTCCCAACATTTTCCATTAAAATAATTTATAAAAAGTAGAGGCTGCTTTTCCAAATTGAAATATTCTGGCTTTTCACAGTTCTCCTATTTTTTAGCACTTTTTTGCTTACTTTCCTGCTTTCTTTCTTTTCCATGTCACCTCTGAAGCAATATATCTAAAAAGTGCAAGAAGGAAAAGACGAAAGGAAGAAAAGGAGAAAGAAAGAGAGAAAGGTCTAAGGAATAAAAAAAATCCACAGGATCCACAGGATCCACAGGATGCAGTGAAGGTCTTTCAGTTTAATATGACTGGATATATCCCATCCCCTGGTGAAACTACTCACAGCAATCTACCAAAGCTCCATCAGAGCCACTAGTCAGTAAATGAGCAATGGGTGGAAATCCAGGACTGTGATTGAGAATCCATCCTGCCAAGCGGGCACCACCCACATGACCTTCTGGCTCTGGTTGTCTGCAAGGTTTAAGCCCACATCCTTAAAAGCACTTAGTGCACTTGATATGAGTCAGTGGAAATGAGGCACCTACATAATGGTTAGTCACCTAAATACCTTTGCAGATTGAGGTCATTACAGGGCATTTTTTGTCATAGAATTGGGATTCGCCACAATACCAGTGACAGAATTTGCCACAGAAGGTCCCCAGCCATGTAGCTTTATTTGAAAATGACCACATCTACAGCAGCAGTTACTTTTCTCAGCAAATGTGCACATTTACTCTTGGTTCACAGGGAAACATTTACAAGAATTCTGAAATACGGACAGATTTTTGCTGTATCATGTGTTTTCATAACAGAAAGTTTGTCCACAAACACGGTCTTTCAAAAAAAAAAAATAATGATGTGACTCAAGGAAAACGACAGCCAGGGCAGAACAGAAAGTGAGCTGACAGCCCTGTGAACCCAAAACAGCCCCCAAGAAGATCTGTCTGCCAGCAGAGCCAGCAGTGGCGTCAGCCAAAGAAGTCAGCCACAAATCCAGACACGGCTGCTGGAAAAACACATTCCGGGTCCGACACACCGCTGCCAAGTCCACCCCATGATTATAGCCATGGACCTTGGAGAACCCAGAGGAAGAAGGTGAAAAGGAATAGGATCAGCATTGCCTACATCAGGAAGAGACAGTGCCAAGGCAACACTGAAATTACCACTAAGTCCCACTTTGCTTTGTTCTAGCCTTATTTTAGTGCAGATTCTAGCTATAATATTTCAAAGTTTAAAGGAGATTTTGTCATTTTTGGCAGCAAACCCAGCTCTCTTAGTAAACATGATAATGGCCTTACATTACATGGCCTTGTGCCCCAAAGGATTTCAAAGCATTTTACAAACTTAAGCTGATACATGGCCAATGTACACAAGGACATCTTCATCCACAACTGAAATGTGCTCAGCCTATAGGACAATCTGTCATAAATGATTAGCAAAGCACAGAAGCTCTCTGTAGTATTTTATGTTAAGACATGATGAATGCTTTACACTACTGAATCTGAATGAGAAGGTGGAACATAACTATGTGAGCAGAAATTCAGTTGCACACTTTAACTCATAATCCTTCAAGTCTACGCCTAAACTCTTACTACAGTGCCTTTTGGTGTTACAGTTTGATGACAATTTTTGTTTTCAAAAGCCTCCTTCAGCAATGTCCACAGCTACGTGGTTGGATCCTCCTCCTCTTACAACTGGTGCATCTACTGGACCCACACCAATGGTTTGCCCCTTCATGTAGGGATCTCATCACAGTTTTCCAACCATTCTCAACCACTTCCAGGACAGCAATATATCAAGGCCAACTAAATTCTGAGCGAAGTCTTGCAGATCTCTTGCATTTCATTTATTTACTGTACAGTGATAATTTGCCACATATGATGCTTTCATTAATAGACACTGCTTGGTTTTAACTCTCTCCTCCACAAAAAAAAAAGCATCTCACAAGCAGTAAAATGTTTTCAGCCACCTTACCTACCTGTCCTCTTAGCCACAATTTGCTTCCTTGTCCTAATTCTACCCCCAAAAAATATCATTTTCACTCTAAAATATTTATTAAGCCTCTTAATTCTCATGGCCTTTCCAAAGTCAGGAGAACACCAAATGACTTAATCCTTTAAAAAAACTTTATATAGCTAAGCATATTTGTGCAAGTGCCTACAGAGACTGAGGGGTTTTAAAGTGCAGCAAAGCATCTAATAAAGATTTTCAGACACAAAGCCATCTCAAATTCATGCAATACTGGCTATGGCTGCCATTTTAAAAGTATCAGCAGAATCCCAGATATTCTAAATAATAAATAAAACCAAGCACACTACTAAATTTTAATTCCAAGACAGGGATATAGGCATCTCTTCAAGGGATGCTAGGAAAAACATGTTTTCTAATTCCAGCTGCTTTCAACTTCCTCTTTTTCCTATCTACCTCAGCAGACAGTCCCATTTGAGTACACCTGAATGTGCCACATACTACTGCATTGTGTATCCAAGAACACATCCAGGCCTTCATTTAGTTGATGAACTATCACTCCACAAGGACCAGGCAGAAAATCTGTAACACTTTAGCAGAAGTGATAAAAATATGACAAAATTGACTCAATTTGCCTTAGGAATTACCTATAAATCAGGTACATGCTAGCCTAAAGAAACTGCTTTCAAAAGCTCATACACCTTAGGAGACTTGAAATAGAATTATTACCTATGCCTTTTAACTGCATCATTACACATCTAGTAAAAGCAAACAGATGTAACAGAGCTGAGCCTGTCAATCTCAAGCTGGGCTGAATTTCAGTGCTCTTATCTTTACAAAGCTTCTCATATTCAAAAAGTGAGGAGGATGTGCTAGAACTGGATCGCATAGGCTGACTTCCTGGGTCCTTAAATCACACCCTGTGATTACCCCTGAGCTGGGCCCAGCAGGTTATGCTTAGCTAAGGCATCTGCACCTGGCTCTCTTGAGTCTAGCACACAGATCTGATGCCGGGGATCTGGTCTGATTTGAAGATGTCCAGAGATGGAGACACTAGCATTCCCCACAGTGGTATTTTCCAAAGGATAGTCTTTTCCCTGTTAAAAATTCATGTCTTATTTCCAATATGGCTTTGTCTGGCATCAGTTTCAGGCCATTGGTTTTCATTATTCCTTGGACAAATAAACCTGTTCGTAATCATACACATAGATATCCAGCCCTGACATTCCTATCCTGTCTTCTCTGAGCTCCCAGAGATCTGAATAGACAGCAAAGGCAGACTAGCATATGTGTTAAAAAGCGGAAAGCCCAGCTAGATAAAAGATTGCAATACAAAAAAAAAAAGCAAACAAACAAACCTTTTTTCTTTTTTC
This sequence comes from Aegotheles bennettii, assembly GCA_013398125.1. Classification (NCBI taxonomy): domain Eukaryota; kingdom Metazoa; phylum Chordata; class Aves; order Caprimulgiformes; family Aegothelidae; genus Aegotheles; species Aegotheles bennettii. The sequence continues at coordinate 19,318 of VZRW01013174.1, forward strand.
AAGAAGACAATGGCATTCACAAAGACATGCAGTGTTTTGATTCTGCAGCCTTTCTTTGAAATTCTCACCATGAGCTCCCAGCTGGAGAGCTGCCCCCACAGAATCCCTACCTACAGCAGCAAGTGGTGAAAATACTTTTCCTTCTCCAATTTTAATTCATAGGATATCCAAGTTTATTCCTCAGTTTGCCACATCTCAAAGAGAAACATACAATGCCAATCTCTTCCAGTGTTTCTTTGCTGGACTGCTACTCTCAGCTGAGGTGGCTGCAGAAAATCACACCAGCATTTTAATGAGGAATTCAGAGAAGTTAAAAGACCTTTCCATTGGTGTTTAAATCTCACACAAACAGCAGGCTGCAGCTGTAGCCTTTGCTGCTTATGGATAAATGTATTATTTTAGAACATGGCCAAGACCTCCTCGTAGGAGGTCCTGCAGGAGTGGAGCCAAAAAGTGATTATGAAAGGCAGCCTAAAGAACATTTGACACTGTTTTCTGCCTATGCTTAACAAGCACCTCGTAGTTTGGGCTGCAGTTTGCATGATTTTGGCTTTTAGAAAATATGAAACACCTTAGTAGATGGATTTTACGTCTAGGAGATTCCATCTGAGGCACTGAACCCACCCAGTTTTATTACTTGTACTTTCAAAAGGTTGGGAAAAGCTTCAAAGTCGCATCTGAAGAATTCATGAACTTATCCTAAAAAAATACCTGGAACTCTGGCATCCATGCACTTTAAAAAAAAAAAATAAACACAGACAAAAAAATCTACTCTTCAAATAAATCTCACCAGACTTATTTTCCTCAGCAAAAATCAATTAATTTTATTCATTATCTTGTATTTAATTTCCTTTGAATAAACAAGCCTTTATTTACTACCTCTTGAGATACCATTCAGTATGTCACATACAGCCCTAGTCTGCCTTGTGTTTCACTCACTGGGATGGAAGAACCAACTGGCAACCAAGAACATTGGATTTAAATAAAAGCAAAGAGCAAAAGTTGCTGACTGGGCAGAGCTATAATGGGGAAGAGAAGGGCATCTTCCATTTCTGGAGAGAAGCTAGGACCACTATTGGGAACACACTTCTTTCTGAGGGCTGGAAAGTTAATAAGACACACAGGATTGACCCACGAAAGGACTTGGTCAAGTGATGGCAAGCATCGCAATGGCATCTCAATCTTATGCACAGTGTGGCCATTAGTCTCAATTCCACAGCACTGAACAGTCACTGGTGCTCCCTACACTGTATGCAAGACTATGAGGCAGGTGAAGATTAGATTGTTAAGGGAGAATATATTGGGAAGCCAACAGAAAATGGTACAGAAAAGTGTCTTACATTATTTGGGATTTTAATTTTGGGTAAAATAGTGTAAACTGCCCTAAACAAATGGATTAGAGCCCAGCTCTGGTCTCTCCCAAGTTACGTTCACCTACTTGGATATAAAGTCACCTGTCAAGGTCCATGAGACTTGCATTCAGTTCTACACAGCAGTCCAGATTCAAAAGGAATATTGGAAACTGCTCCTTATTACCATGAGCTGGTGAATACTCTTCTCCTTCAATACTCTTCTGAGGGAAGAACGGTCCTAGGTTTCCCGTTCTCTAGCAGTGAATAACACCATACTTGTGAAGTGGTGCTCACTGCTGGTTTGTTTTGGGGTTTTTTGTGCTGACCTCCCTAGTATTGGGTTGTGCTGGATGTGGCTTAGACACACTTCTTGGGTTTGCTGACTCCAATGTGCTCATCAGAGCAGCACCAGCAAGTGTGAGGATCTCCAAGTGATGGAGGTGATGTATCTACAAAGAAGGTAGGAAGGGTGGAGAATCTAAGAGTTTCACTTGTGAATTTCGACCACTGCACTGTGAGAAATGTGATCATGTGCTGATCTTATCAGCTGCTTTGAGATATGTTGCAGGTGCTCACCAACATGTGTTTTCTGTGACATTGCCTGCTGCTTAACACTTTAGCCCAGAGGGACTACAGGTGTCAATGCACCAGAGGAATAGGAAGGAACCAAAAGCCTTTTACAATATCCTAACTTGGTACCTCAGAAAAAAGGCATTCATCCACAGGAGGAGAACAATATAAGTATGGGGGCAAGGGACAAAAGCAAAGTAGTAACCAGAGGGAGGCAGCAGAAAGTAGGAAGAACAGGGGAAATCAGCATAAATGAAAGACAGATCCTAACAAGTTTCTACACAAGCCCAAAGCCACAAATGAGAAAAGATGAAATCAGAAGATCCATTTGAGACCATTAAGGAAGAGGGAGCCTGGACAATCAATCTAATGTATGAGAGCCAGGGCTGGACTTGTGTAGGCCTTTGGCATTTAATTGGGAATCCAGCAGCTTGACCTTGTCCAAGAAGGAGCTCTGAGGCTAAAAGAGAGGATGGGGGACAATATATTCCATGGAGTGCTGTAGGATTACTAGTCCACCTTTAAGAGGTTTGAGCCTGGCAGCAGGCACCTAGGGACTCAAATACTCCAAGGACACACACAAGGGAGCAAGACCACTGGAAGGCCAGTAACTAAGGAGAACTGTGGAGCCAGAGAAGTCAGCAAGCCAAACGATGATGTGAGGAAAGAGCTCAGCCTTGCCCACATGTAAAGAAAACAGTAACATGGCATTTTCTTAGGCCAGTCAGCTCCCCAGCATTACAACACTCCTTGTCCTCTAATATCTGGCATCAGATAATATGTCTGATTCAAGAAATTAAGGCATAGAACAATCTCAGTTGGCATTCACTGCTGTGTTTCTAAAAAATATGCATTGCTAAACTAACAGTGCAGCTTTTCAACAAAGTTGCTGTGCTACTCCATCTAGAAAATTAATTACTGTAAAACTACCTTCAAGAACAAGGTAGTGATCCCCACCATCATACTGCAAAGCCTGTGGTTTTCAAGGCCTGTCTTAGTGTTTGTGTGCTCAGTGCTGACAAAGTTGCTCCAAAGTTATTCAGGTTAGCCCAGGAACAGGTTAGCTCTAGGTTGTTTTAAATCCTCATTCCAGAATTCAAATACAAGATTCAGCAATTTGTGATCAAGTTGTTCGAGGTTTCATCCTTTTGCTCTGCTTTCCTTGGATGTGTTACTAAACATATTACAACTGAAAATAAACCGAAATCACTGTTAGATTGTGGTAGTGAAATTAAAGGTAACTGAGCATGTCTTCCAAAGTAAGGTAAATAATATACGTAGCAAGTTAGGTCAGTTATGCTTGATGACTCGCAGTTGGGGTGCTAAGACCATTACTTATTATATTGTCCTCAACTAGTTGCCGGTTTACCTTGTTCTGTCTTCTTTATTTACTTTTCCACCTGATGTGGAATATCAGGATATGTAGTGTTTTCAGTTTTGGAGAGGGGGATGAAAGTGTTCTTTTCTTAAAATGTTCTTTTTTGTGCATGTACGTAATACCTAAAGCAGGACTGTAATGGAAATTATGGTTAAAATACTTTCTAGAGGAAAAGGTCAGCTTAAGTAAGAAAGAAGAAGGATGATCTCACATTTCTGACAGTTCAGATACAAGCAAATCTTAGCACCAATAAGTTATGTCATCTGTTAAATTCACATAAGCAGAATGCTCTGTATATTTTGTACTGCTATGACAAGGCTTTACAGAGCAGCGGTAAATACCCCATATGAAACAGCTATCTATACAGGGTTACTTGTATCTCTTCTTATCTTTAAATAAATCAACTGAGAAATAAAGCTGGTAAGGTGTTCTGTTCTGTCTTCAGAGACCTAAGCTGTGCCACATTAAACAACATAGTAAGCATAAATTTATATCTGGCCAGAATGACACTGAAAGGTATACTGTAGTATCTTACTCACTGAGATACTGGCCATCCTGACCTTGGCTATAGCTTCATATTTTACACACCATTACTGTCATAGTAACAGACAGAGCCAACAATAATTTGCTCATACAATTTACAATACATTGTCTCCCAGCCACACTGAGGGCTCTTTAACCATCAGCAGATGTGTTGCTTGTATTAGCTATATTTGAACAAAGCAGAATCTATTCAGCTCTGAAGTCCCTATGGCTGCTTGGCTTGTGTCTCGAGCTTAGTGCATAGCTAATTTGGTGTTCATACCACTGTAACTAATTACAGCATGCCTGAGGAGTTTCAGAAGTTTTAGGCCACAACCTGCTGTCTAAATTTCACGTGTTTCTCCCATTCGCAGTATCTGAGTTTTCAGAGGCTATCCTTGGAGAGTTTAATCAGCAACTAATACCATAGCTGCTCTGTGATGTTCAGCTCTGTAAATTGTTTCTATGTGAATACTGTCAAAAGCTTCTTTCATCATAACCATACAAACATTAAAGGTCACTTTTCAAATGCTCGATATTTGTGCTTCGTTGCTGAGTCACAAAATCTTACACAAATCTATATATTTGCATTAACATTCCTAAAAAGACACTAATGTAAAGAAGACAAAACACCATAACTGTTGTCCCACAAGAAAGACAGAAAAGCTGTAGTGTTCACTAAGGTGTAGGTACCGACCTACCTCTGGAGTCAAAGGCATTAAGAAAGAGGAGACTGGAGAGAAAAAGACACAACTCCTCAGTTCCAGGTTTAGCTTTCGGATACAGCAATACAAATGTATCCAGCACAGTGCAATAATGAACACAGCTGTAGTTATATTTTTTAATAGGTATAGAGCCATCCTGACCTGGCGAAAACTCTCAGCTAGGACCAACAAATAACTTAAACCAGTTGTCCATGATCTCAAATTCATTTGGGCAGAAAAGCTGTCTGGCTTCAGAGACAAGTAGGCTGAGAGCTACAAATACTATTTTTAACAGCCTCAGTAGGCAAAGAATTGCCTTCCCAGAAAATTCCCCAACAAACTTTTGCTTTGTATTAAAAGAGTATGAAGAAAAAAGAAACAGCTCAGACTGTTGCAACATATTTTACAGTCTTGCTAATTTTTGCTCCTTTACTTTCCAGAATAAGAACGAGAGGGTGAGAAAGAAGGCAAGTCTGAAATAGCCGGGGTTGATTCATGTAGCCTGTATTTTCCTCTGCTGACTTGCCCCTTCTTCTACTAGTAGTTCTTTGCATGTTCTACCCACCGTACAGCCCTGACTTTTCAATACCTTCATGCTGTCACTTATTTCCCTTCTTAGTATCCATAATATCCCTCCCTGACATCTGCCTATCTGGAACCTATCATGGTTCCAGGACATGGTGCTTATCGCCTATTGTCTATTTTGCTTGTTGCCTGTTTTGAAGGTATGGCTCCACAGACCCAAGATTTTGCTCTTAAGCCTGAGATAAAGAAGCCTGCAATGGAATTGTATGGATGTAGAGGAGTGCTCTTATGCTTGCTAGAAAAAGAACTTGGTTTAAGAATCTCCCCTTCTTCTTGCTGCTTCCACAGGAGATAGATAGCATTTCGCTAAGCTGATTCCCAGCTGCTTTATGGGCCACTTGAGTCCATTGCCAGATAATACATAACCCCAAACAGCCTTAAGTTTACTGGAAGTTCCTCCAAGGGTCTGGATTCAGGAACACTGCATCCCAGAAAAAGGCAGCTTTACACTTCCTCCCCTAGGTGATCTTTTTGCTCCCTGGACATAGTAGAGCATCCGGACTTCATATTTCATTTCTTTCTCTCTGCTTCCCTTTCTGCAGTCCTGATGCATGTCAGACCTCCTGCCTCCTTGCAAAATCCAGGTAAATTTGCTGTAAAGTTAGATGTTGGTCTAATTACTGCAGACTGGATGTTTAATCCTTCTGCTGCATCCCTTTAAGGATCACAATGCCTTGGACTGTCAAGCATTGGCAATGCTTCACTGGGACCTTTTGTTCTTATATAATAATACCCATCTTAGTTGTGATGATTATGAAATGAAGGACCTTATCCCTTTTTCTAAGCTGGTTTTGCTTAGCTCCAACGCGCCTCCAAATTTTCTGAACTTCAGGGTAGCAATTGTCATCAGAATAGATAATTTTGTTCTTATACAGCTCTTCATTGTTCTTCCCGGCTGCCTGTAAAAAACTATTGCTGAGTTCAATAATTCTGGAAAAGAAAACTACATATCTTAGCTGGATCTGGGGATTTTTGTCCTTCTGCCCTATACAATCTTTTTATAATACTATCAAAATGCAAGGATTGTGTAAGTGACAGAGGAAACATTCCCACATTTTTGTTATTTTCTGCATTTTTAGGAATGCCATAAAACCTGTCATTGCTTCTCCTTTGAGTATTTTCTAAATCACTACATTTTGCTCTTTGGAGCCTGTTCTGTTTTACCAGGAAAAATGAGATGTGTGTTCTCTGCAAAAGGTTAATTGATAAAATCTTTGCAATCCCCTCTCATCTGGCCAGCCTCACTTTAATTTCAGTAACAGCGCTAGTCAATTCACTCAGAGAGACAGTTTCATCTTTCCGAAGCCTTTCTACTTCATTTCTCCATTCTTTCACTCTTTGTTGCTAAGCCTTTTGAAAGTATTATCAAAGTTTCTGACAGCCAGCTGTTTCCACAAAGTCCAAGCTCTTCAAGTTGTGTTATCTAGTGAAAATCTCAGTTTTTAAGAGTATTTGTTATTCCTCAAGGATGTGGAAGAAAACTTTGAAAATATGTCATAATATACAGTAAAGACTGAAAAAAACAGGATACAAACATCTCCAAATGTGTACTGTTTCTAAAAATTCTCCTTTTCTTCTTAATCTTGTGATTTCTGGGGCTTGATTCATGATTTTGGAATGCCTATTTGTTACCAAAAGTACAATAAATTTTCTTTTGGCCAGCTGAGTACCTCAGGAGAGTTCTGGACAAGAGTCATCCTGCATCTCGCTGCTTAAGCGAATCACTTGCCCCAGCAGTTCTTATTTAATACCATACTTTCTTTTCTCTTCCTTTCTGAAGTAAGAGAGTCTTACACAGTTTCCCAATTCTTTCACATCTATTTTTGCAGCACCTAAGTGTCGAAGTGGATAAAGTGAGGCAGTCAACCTTTATTTTAAAAACATATTCTGCAATTCCACAGTCATATTTACACATGCATCTCTTCAGCGTTGGTGTTGGACCAAGCAGCCCGTATCATTCATCCTCTCTTGCACAACTCGTCCTGTAACGACACTACCCTCTGTGTGTACTTTACAGAAAAACGCATCAGGGAACTGGGTGATCAGACACAAGTGCAGCAATGAATGCTCAAGGACAGTTAGGGTTTGTTTCTGCCAACTTACTTGAGCTTGTGCCAAATACCTCACCACAGTCCGATTTGTGATGAAGCTGAATGTGTTGGAGAATACTGAGGAAGGCTGACAACATTACCCTTAAAATTAAAACAGTGTATTAAATACTATTTTTAATTTTCTGAGTCTGAGAAAAGTAAGCAATTTACCCAGGATAAGCTTTATGACTGTAATAGATTTTTTTAATTGAAACTTTCACCATATTTTATTTTTCAGACTTATCTGCCACATTGTAGGGAACAAGAATTGATACGGTGCACAGAACTACAGTAAGGTACCAGGGTAGTTTTCATTTGTAAAATTAGTGTATCTACAGTTTTTCAGTCCTGTCACTGTAATATTTGGGAACCTGAGATTTTATAGTCATAGCATACTAGTTTTTAATTAAGATTGAAAATAAAATTAAATTATTGACATTAAGAACAAGGAAACAAGAATGGTGGGAAATGGTTAATTAAACATAATTCAAAGTGAATCTTCTTTTTATCATGGCCTAAAGATTACTCCATAGGCACCAAACTCAAATGTGTTAGAGGGTTTACAAATAAAAATTACTCTAAACAGGCCTGAAGGGAAGAAAGCTGGGTTGTCAAACACTGGAAACAGTGCAAATCACAAAGCATGAAAAGGTGTCTTGGGTAAGTCTGTAAATAATATTTTTAAATACATCCTGAGGAGAACTGAGAATCATTGTAGAGATTTGAAAGGTAGGTTAGGCCCATTGATCCCAAAAAACGTAGGTGAGTCTATGATTCTGAGTAACATGAAGAAAGGTTCAACTATGCATGGCCTCTTCCACTACAAAGAGGTAGGAGCCATCAAACAGAGCAAGTAAGCACCACATTTGAAACAAACAGGAGCCAGTAGCAGCCAGTGAGCTTGTGCAGCTCCTTGACAAGGGGTGTTGCAGGTAAGGGAAGGTACCACACGTGCTTACTGGACAGATCCACAAGATTACAAAATAAACAAACTACCACAGACCAAGGAAATCTCCTGAACTGACAGGATGCTTGGAACTGGGAGAATACAGAGGATGTCTGAGCAGTATCAGCACATGCTTGTCCTGTTCCTCCTCATTCCTAGCATCTGCTTATGGCCACTGTTGGAACCAGGATAATGATAAAAGGGGTCCTTGCTCTGAACTGCTAGGGCAGATCTTTTGTGACTTGAACACAGATATTAAGTATTTGTATCAATCTGCTGGACTGTATCAATCCTCTGCAGTGATTTTGTCAAATGACTTCTAATTGGAATGACTATCCAACAAACTTTAGATTCTGCAGCATCACATGCCTAAATTTTTATTTTAGAAAAATATTATTCCAGTAGTCATAGATTCAATTTTTTAAAAGAAGTATTTTTTTATTGCCAAAACATTCCTTTTAGTGAACTTCTTTTACTAAAAAAGACCTCAAAGTGGAGATGCTTCATTAAGTAAATAACAAATTTTAAAGAGATGAGTAGTATCACGTGTTTTAAAAATTACCAGATTGTTGTGTTAAATAACAAATACATAATACAAGAATAGATCTTTTTCTGTTCCCAGTTGCCTGAAAGTAATGCAAAATATGTTCTTAAACAGCTGGATTAAAATACTGCCCATTAGTTATTATGCTATTAGCAGCTGCGCTATCCTCTTCAAGCTTGGCTTTTCCAAATGACTAGAGCTATATATTACATAATTGTGCTTTGTTTACTTTTCTATCTAATATCTTTAATTGGCACTCTGAGTAGAAATGCTTTAGGTTCCAACTCAAATAACAGTAGGACTTGAAGCTGTAGCTATAAGCCCTTTAATCGTGCTATATGGAACAAGTTCTAAATATCAAGGAGAACATGAGCTCTACCGGTTAAATAAAAGGCTGAGATCCAGGCAATACACTTCTTTACAAACACAAACTAAATCTCACTCTCTGTGTGACCTTGAGCAAGCTACTTGATCTTTTTGTGCCCTGTCAAGACAAAGACTTCTCTAACTAACAGATGTTACTGTACATCAGCATAGAGAATACTAGCATTACTGAAAACATTCATGATAATAAAACGATGTGGAACCAAATTTCTTTCATTCCCTGTGATTTGTGTCTTCATAATTCTTATTGTACTCACTGACAAAGCCATTTAAACCATGAGATCACTTGTTTTGCAACAAATTAAGTCCCAATACTTGCCAATCATTCTGCTTCAGAGGTCAAGGAAGATAAAGTCCGTCTCTTCCTTGCATAGATCCTTAAGACCATTAGAATTACATCTATTTACAAGAAGTGCTCACAAAGCTAACAAGTTCCAAATGTTTCCTATTCTTAAACGCATGTTTGTTTCAAATCACATGTTTTTAATCTGTGTAAACTGCTCACTTTTTATTTATATCAAGTGTATGCCGTCCAAGAGATACCATAAATAATACAAGTTAAGCAAATACTTTTAAATGGCCAATTGATACAGACTTGTGCAAAAGGAAAAAACGCTAACTTCTGAGCAGGTTATGAAACCTGTAGCACCAGTAAGTAAAGTACTAATTATGCAGAGTACCATTATTAAAGCTTGCTACTTCAGATAGGCCTAGCCATAATTAAGACTAAATACACCATGGTAATAAGTTTCAATACCTTGGAGCTAAAATCACATTTACCTAAACAATGTAGGTTCATTATCTGCCACCTCAAGGTGATCATTCAAAGGTTAAATGCTTATTTAAAGCTCATCTTAAATTCTAGTTGTAGTGAAGGGAGGGAGGGAAGTGCCTCCAAGGGTAGGACATCCCACCCTAGACCCGCTGTTCAAAATGAGCAAGATGAAACATGGAAGTGTCTGCCTCAATGACAGAGGCACTCTAGGCTAAACTCCTACTTGAGTTTCCAGATTGAACACCTGAATTCAAGTGAGATAAAACCCAGCCAAAAGTAAGGCAATCTTTTTAATGGTGCCAGGCAAAGAATGTAAAAATGAAACAAAGCCAACAAGTCTGACAGCAAAATACTTCCAGGTCTCTACTTCTTCCAGATTCATTGCTTGGTCATTCTTGCTTTGAAGAAAGGGTTTTGCAGCATTTCAAAATTATATGTTTTGTTTATAATTGATATAAAAATTAATATACTTTATCTAATTGTGACATCACAAAAGAATATGGAGAAAGAATATGCTTCAACATGTGTCCATCTGTTCGATTATAAAAAAGCAGTGTTGAAAGAGGCAATGTGCAAAACAGGGTAGAGAAAACACTAAACCTCAAATTCAGGAGAAACACTATTCCATAATTAGTGTGACATCTGGTAGATGCAGAATATTACTATTCAGGTTAGTGTCTAAGGAACACCCATTACGGGTTGCAGACTTAAAATGGCCCCATGAAACTTGGTCTCCTGGTAGGTATCTTTATAGATGTTTTCCTGGGTTGCTCCCTGGTTCGCTGTGTCAGGTCCTATCGTCTGCCACAGTTGTTGTCAAGCTCTATGTCACTCAGCCCACACTTTTATGAAGAAAGTCTTTCTGGTGCTGCCTTCCTCAGTGTGTACTCCAAGTGATGGATGAAGCTACTTGCACCCCTTAACAGCTCAGTTACTGAGTGCAAAAGATCCAGAGTAAAAGATGTGATTTTGTCTTCAGTCACTGTCACTCATGCGAGTAACCGTGTTTAAACAGGTAAAAGACAAAAGGAAAGACAAACCAGCCCTCTGTCTCTGGGAGTGTTAGGACAGGAAGGTATAGCTTTCAAAAAACAGTAAGGCAAATTCAAAAATGAAAACCTTTCCAACAGTAAAGACAGACGGTGGAGAGTCAGAAAATATTTTCACAGGGAGAGATTCTATAGTCTCCAAAACCAGAGGCCCTTAATGTCAGGGTGGATTGACATCTGGAAGTACAAAGACAGGCACAGTTACCTGCTTTGTGTACAGTGCACAGTGATACAGAGAGGGAATGCTTTGCCCATCCTTTTCCTATGATATGATTCACTGATCTTTCTTGCATTCCTAAGAATTGCCTTCTTTCAAGACTGAGTACTAGCTTCAACACTCTCTCATTAGTTCAGCTGGTTTTGTCTAAACCATTTCCAATATTGAATCATACTGCTGCACTTTATATTCTGGGAATTATTTTATTTTCATGGCATTGATAAGCTTTTTTCTAGAGCAGTTAAAATACAAGTGTTTAAACATGTGTTGAATATGGAGAGTTCTGAGGGGATTTTTTTGCTTTCCTTGAACAGTTAATAGCAAAATGTTCAATAAAAATTTTAACTTTCAGTTAGGGTTATTATATGTGAACCTGTGTCTTCTTACGGATATACTCCAGGTTGTTTAAAAAACAGGGTTTGAAAAATTAGTCTGGGTAAAATAGGGATAAACCAGTGTCTCTCTGGTGTCTCAGACTGATGCCAGAAGGTCATCCAACAACATGAATGATATCTTTATTTACATATTAAATATATGGCATCTTGTCGTATCACAGGAATAACTTGTTTCATATCAAAGGGAATCTGAAGAGATTGTGGTGAGGAAACAAAAAGACATCCTCAGGACATGTAAACTGGCATAGCTCTAGTGGCATCCATTCTTCCAGGAATGGAAGGAAAGGAAAGATAAAAGAGTAATTATAAAACATCTTTGAGCAGTATTGTTAAAATTACACTTCCAGTGTGACTCTGGTGAGAACTCTAATGAGGTTTCCCAAAGAAAGTGGAAAATCATTTCTTTTCCACTCCTATTGAAATAGCTTCAGCAGTGTTGCACTTGGCTCTTGCTGCAAGGTCCTGAGTTTCTCTCTATTCTTATCTGATTCTTAGAGACATTAAAATCGTAACAATGACAAGTGCTTGAAAGACGTCTTCACAAGACAGATTCTGGCACATACCACTGTCAAAGCTGTCTGGTCTCTCACCCGTTCCTATGCAGTGAATGAAAAACTTACATGTAAAGATACTAATCCGAGAAGCATTTTTCCACTTTTAGGTTAAAAGAATCTTACAATCAAATTCTGCTGTATGTTAATATCATGCAGGCAGCTGTCATTACAACCAGCCCTGTCCAGATTTATTACTGTGATCAGAGATTAATATGAAACCTGAAGCCGTACCTCTCAAGAAAATAAATGAAAAACGGAATAGCTAAAAAAAGACTTAGGTTTCCCAAAGACATAATTGCAGAGTAATGCTAGTCAGAAGGTTTCTAATGAACATAATGCATAACTAACCAGTTCTCTCTGAGGCAAAACAAGATTTCAGACTGTAGCAGTAACGTTGATGACTGGAGGAAGAGTTGTTTGTCTTGGGGCTTTTTCTTGAAAGACTAGTAGTAGGAAACCATAGGGACTGTTCCTGTGGAGTGCTGTCACCTTGCTGTGCATGGAAGTATAACACACAATTCTTTCCTGTACGGAGAAGTCCCAACTTAAATGCATTTTTTTATCTTCTAGGAGACCTACTAGAAGGCAGCTTCCACCAAATCATAGGACCTCTCCTCAACAATGTCCTCCTGGCTGTGGCCAAACTGCCCCCCTGCAGGTCCACAGGAGAAGGATATGTGTCAGCAAGGATCCCAGCCACTTGAGTGGGGAAGACATGTGCATTCCCACCTCCACCCCTATCTCTGAGTAGAGTCCAGCACACCAGGCAGCATCCACCAGATCCCTGGGCACTCTCCAGTGCCCCCATCCCTCAGCAATCTCTTTCTCAACCCTCACACTATGTCCTTTCATTTTTCATCAGTTCTCCTCCCGACTTGATTTTTTTCCTTGTGTGTCCTGTTACTTTGGCCCCTTCCCAGTTGGTGAAGACTTGACACTAGTTAGGATTGGGCATTAGTCCTAAAAGGAAAAGGACAAAATAACCACAATCCTGTCGCTCTGATAGTTACAGATGCTCATCTAACTTTCAGTCTAAATGTACCTGTATCAGTTTGTAGCCATGTGCCTTCCTTCCAGAGCTAGATAAGACTGAGTAGTTCCCAGTAGTATTTATTCTCTATTCTCCTAACCCACAGAATGTATTTATAAACTGTTCACAGCCCTTCTCAACCTTCATCAGTCAGGCTAAATATCAAAATTTTTGAGTCTGCCCTCCTAAAGCAGGATTCCTCTTCCACCATTGTCAGCACTTGTTCCACTTGGAATCTTTTTTGCATTTTTTAACATAGGCAGGTAATACTGTATAAGAATTCAGCTAAGGTCATATTGGTACCACACAGAAAAATCCTTTTATTTAATGCCTCTGCTAGCAACACTTTGCCTGAGATTTATATTTACTTTTTTTCCCAGCTGTGCCACATCCTTGGCTCAGTCACAAACCTTTGTCTTTCCCTGCTTTCAACTGCAGCTTCCTGCTTCACATAAAATTTAAGAGAAGCTATGGCAATGAATTGAAATGTGTTTAATAACTTCTTGTTTCACTTAATTTAGTCATAATGAAGATTAAATGTTATTTATAGTGCTATTTTACTTGTTTATATTAGAAGAATTTCTTATTCTTGAAATTCCAATAACTCAAAAATTATGCCAACAATTATAAACCAAACACAGAGGGAAGAGCAGGCATCTGTGCCAGGATCTGGGGCTGCAGTTCCAGAAGCTTCAGCTTTGCTACTGTCAGCTTCAAAGCCTGACTATAGTTTCAAAGATGTCATCATCTCACTGCAAAAATTAAGGCTATTTTAAGCTGTTTATAGGGATTCAGATCTCAGCACAGTCAACTCAAGAGGTGGAAGCACAAGTCTCAGGACATCTTTGGACTTGTCAGACATGCACTGGACTATCCCTCAGTGCAAGTTCAGAATCCTGTAGAGCCTGAGAGTTACCATGGAAATTAGCAATGCCTTGAGCACAGAAAGCCAGTCATGCCTATCTAACTCTACCACGATAGTTGAAATGTGATGTTCTTTATTTTTTCCCATTCCTTGAAAAGGTCATGGAAAATGACTGATTTACAGATAGATAATTTTTCTGCAGCTGTTGCTGAAGCCCTGTCTTTTCCTATGCTTCATAACGGCCAGTTAAACCAGTACTGTGGTTGCAAAGCATCAATAGAGTAGCAAAGCCGGGGATCAAGGCCTTTCACATATTATAAGGCCAGATAGATTATCTGATTTCCTTTATAATACAGTCAATAAAATTCCTCAAATCCATATACCTTGCAGCTGAAGTAGCTTTATCAGTGTTCTTTAAGTCTTCCAGAAAATGCATCATTTCCTCTGTTATTTTACTAGCTCATTTGGAGTGTGTGCACATTACAAAGCTGGCCTTCCAGCCATGTTCTCAATTCTGTTTTTACTTTAATTCAATGATTTGCCATTGGATAAAACAACAGAGCCCATGGAGCATGGTCTGGAATCCAGATTTTGCCCTTGGTCCAGGCACAGCCCATAGTGCAGGACTAGAGTCAGACTCCCTCCTGTCTCCTGCTCTCCACCTCCCAATTCCCAGGTGAGTGTTTTTACCTCTAGCCCATCATGCAAAAGGCGGATGACGGCATGTCAGATGATGACAGTTGCTTTCCTGACCAGATCCAGTATCAGATTGGCTAGAATTTGAAGATCAGGACAGTGTTAAGTGGGAAATTAACTCCTCTCTTGAGTGAGTGAGAAATAGACCCAGGACTAGACATGAGTGGCTGAATGTAAGTGCTCAGGCTGTCTGGCTTGGTCTCTAACAAATCTACATGCCTACGGGTTGTTAGGCAAAAGACAGGTACATTGGATCACTACTTGGCCCATCCAGAATATCTCTGCCTTCTATCACTCCACTGCAAGGGTTAATGTGATATGGGCTGTAATGAGCTGGCCAGCTCCTGACATGAACAGAACCTGATTGATTATATGCATAGTACACTAACTCTCTGCAGATGATAATGGTCATCCATGTATCATGCATTCAGCAATCACCAACATCTTTAATACAGATGTAAACTTTTGTATTGATGCCAGTTAAGCTACAATGAAGAGAGAAAGAATGCCAGAGAACATTCATTTTATTTCAAAGGGTCATTCCCAGCAGTGCAGCATGCCATTTTGTGCTGCCGTTGTTTCTCAGAAACATAATTCCCAGGAATGTACTGTTCCCGGTTTCAGAAATAGGGACACAATTAAACTGAGAATTACTGCACTCAGATAAAATCCATTGCAGTACAGCTCTCATCCTCTATGCAACAGGCATTTGATTTTGTGACAGGACACCAAGGTGATGATGGCAACCACCATGCTCCACTGGACCAACTGTAACAAGTTAGCCATAAAATGAGTTAGAATATGTTTTTCTCACCTTCACTTCCCCAAATCCATTTTCAGGTATCTACTTAAAAACAACCCATACTTTTCAAACATTCTGAATAACCTCAGATGCTCTTGGAATTGATGAGAGACACAGGCAGATACCAGAAAAAGAATCTGCAGAAGAGTAACTCAAGGAGAAATTTCTGCAGTGAATGGAAAAGAATTTTAAGAGATATGGGTGAAAAAGAGGATAACGTGCAAAGGCAACAAGAAATGTCCTACAGCAAGAAAAAGGATAGAATGGTGAGATACCTGCATTTCCTAGTTCTCAGTGTGGTGATATCACATAAAAACATGCACAACAGACTGGAAAGGCAGGGGAAAGGACAGCAGGGAAACATGGGATGGGTCATAACACAGACATCTGAAATTGCCAGGACAAGCAAGTTGTGCTGAAAATAGAGAAGGGAGCCAGATAATAGATTCAAAGGATATGTTTCTTTACAATAGAAGCTGAGATTAGTACTTCTACGTGCAAGTTCTACATCATATTGATAAATCCTAATTTTGTGTTTAGCACAGCCTACTGCTAGACCTGGCCTGCCCAGACCCTGCCCTTGTTTGGTATCAACCTGTTTTGCTCTGTGCTAAGTTCTTCTCTCCTTCGTGCCAACACAAGTATTCAGACAGCAATGCACTAAAGAGTTCACCTGACTGGAAAGTAAGAAGCAAACCACAGCCATTCCTCACCTGCATCAGTTTCCTGATCTAATTCAGTAGGAGCTATTGCAAATGGTTCTGTCAGCATAACACAGGTGTCAGCAGACAGAGACTGGCGCGAAGAATGAGCATTCATTGAACGGGGCATGGACACATGCAATGAATTACACCCTTAACTTGATGTTTGCTGTTTCTGCTTCATATCTTTTCAAGCCTGAAAGCTTGTCTGTGTTATTTCATCTGTTAGTCTAATAAAAAACAATAAGAGAGAAGGCTCAGAATTAAGATTTGGAGCAAAATCAGCTCTATTTTGTAGCTAAAATAGTTGCTTTCTTAAATAATTAATTTGATAAAGTTACCTCTGCTTTGTCTCTGTGGTTCTGTAGACTACAAGCCAAGTTTTGCAGCAGTTAGAATTAAATCACAAAATGGGATTGGTCAGAAAACAAATGACAAAGTAGTTTAAAGGTCGGAGCCCCAAAGAGCGAAGTATTCTTTGAGGAACATTTCCATCCCCTGATGTAGATGGGTGTAACTCTCAGACTTGAAGTCACTGGTGGGAGTGGCTGATTGCATCAGGTGCATGAATATGGTCCCCAAGAGGCCCAAGTATCCCATGACATCAAATTAAATAAGTAGGAAACAGCTTTCTCTTTCACTCTCTGCCTGGTACTTCTTCCTTACTTCCACTCCCTCTCTACCCTCCACCAAATGTGTAAGTCACTTACTTTTCATGTCAAAATGTCCAAATTATCCTTCCAAGACTAGCCCCCAACATCTGATGTGCCATCTCAAAAATCATGAAACATATTTAGCAGATCTGCATTTGCCTACACTGTATTTAGCCAACATCTTCCCAGGCATGATTTAAAACCGGAACAAGTGAGATGTTCTTAGGTATCTGTATTATATGAAGGAGGGCAAACGTATTTGGCACCATTATTCTTATACATATGCCATTCTGACAGATCTGTGGTTTATGATAATTAAAAGTCATGTGTCCAAAAGAGAAAGGAGCTACCAATTCACTTGGTTTAGCAGTTCTTGCTGTACTAAGACATTAAGAAAAAAGATAAGTGAAAAAAAACTTCCATGTGCTGGAAAAGAACAGCCCGGGACTCCAGAAAGACAAAGGAATTCAGGCTCACTTAAAGTATAAGCGATTCACCTTGGTTTCTATTAGGAATTAATCTCACTTCTTTCCATAAAGTAGAAAGGATGCAAACAGAAAAGTATAACTGATGAACCTATCAAGAAATGTCAAACCTTTCACAGGTACAAGGCAGGACTGCAATTTAATTGGCAAAACACAATTAAGAAAGAGAACAGATTTGAAGACCTACTGGACTTCTCTATTTGTACAGTCAATCCCTCTGTCTGTAAACACCTTGCAAAAACTATTTGGCCTCAAAACTTCGCATGTACAAATCAGTCAGAATTAAGCAGCTTTTCTGTCCTGAAGATGTTGTTTCAGGAGACTGAGCTTCAGCATTTCAACTGCTCAGCTAAAGTATTTAAAGTAAATTAATTTGCCTGGCTTCTTCTAGAGCAGATCACTGAAAATAGGACCAGTTGCTACACTTATTTCTTTTTTTTAATCTACTATGGGAATTTCTGACCTTTGTGTTTCCTCTATACTGAAGTGTCAATTCAAACCTGGAATTCCAGCATGGTTTCAGATGCTTGTAGGTCTGTCCAGACTCTCACCCTTTACACTCATGTGAAGACTGATACAGCCTTGCTACAGCCACAAAGCTACCCAGGAATCAGCTGGGACTGAAAGCAATAGATAGAATAGAAGCTGGGGTCGAAAGCAAGGACAATACTGTCCCTGCTAACAAGGACAGTTCGGTTTGGTTATCCAAACCCTGATTCATCTTATTAGATGTGGACATCTATATGGAGACTTATTGTACAAGCTAGGTTTTCTAGACGACAACAAAAAATTAGTATTTCTTGGGCAAAAACTATCTTGTAGGATAAGCATCTAAAATAGAAAATTATTCATGTGACCTTAGATGTCTATTTCTCCTGACCTTGAGAGACTAGTTGAGATGTAGACATCTAGAACAACCTAAAAAGAGACGTAGACATCGTTAGGGCTTGGGATCCCAGCCAGTGGCAGATTTCCTTGGAGCTTACACTGTTATTTTTTGGTGGCAATCCTGCTCTGCACAAAACAGTGGGCAACAGGACTGGCACTGAAGTCTCTAACATTACAGTGAAGTGGAAGCTTGCTCCTCTGCTCTACCATATCTGAGAGCATCTTACCTACTGCAGAATTTGTTGAGCATCTCTTGTTGGTAATGTTTAACACTACATGCTGAAAGTGCAAGCCCAAATATAGCCTCCAAGTACCGGTATGGTATCCTACTGTAACAGCTGTCCCTACCACCACAACTTTCTTGGCTACACAGAAGGAAGAAACATCCACAGCCGCAAGAGACCTTAGGTAGAATTTATACACCAACATCCAAAATTGCAGCATGTAGTTCCTCTTGCTAGCCCCAAATATGCTTACTTCTCCCCTGACGCCATATGCCTAAAATCTGCAGTTCCCTCTGCCCTTCAAACTTCATTTCTGGACAAGCACTGGGAAACACTGCCGGATGAACTGCCTGAGCAGCTTAAAACTTACTTTTGGCCTGAACCCTGCTCAGATCCACAAACCAAGCATTCCATCAATCTATCCTGAGATGCTCAGTGCAGCAAGCGCTCTCAGAAACACTCAGAATGCAGCAGCAGCTGCCATCCTCTTTCAAAACAGCTCAGTTTAGTCACTGTCATTTCCTCTCCCTCTCTTGCTGCCAGCTATGGAGACCTACCCTTCCCTTTCACCAGCTCTGGCATTCATTTGACCCTTTAGAAAGTGAATTTAGCTCACTAAACTGGCAGAAATCTAACCCAACAAAACAAAACAAATCAAGAAAAAGTGAATAGTTTTCACCACTTTAGTGAGCTAATGGATCAGACACATCCCAGAGATGACAGAAAGGAGACAAATGGAGCATGTGCCCAGGAACAGGCCTGCCCCTTTCACCAGCAGCAAGTTCGTGGGCTGACTCATCTGCCTCATGAAACCTCACCCACAGGAGAGGAGAAAGCCTGTTGGAGAGACCAGATACACTAAAGAGGACTAGGGGAGATAGAATGAGCTCTTTCTAGTCCAGCCACAGTGCTGAAGGGCCCAAGCTGCTAGAAAAGCAGGGCTAGGTAAGACTTAAGTCTTCTCAGAGGAGTGCTGTGACACATCTGGCTTCAAGTTTGGTCACTCATCAGCTCAGAAATGGAAGGAAAGGCAGGACAGGCAAGGGAGGTTGTCAAAACCTATCAGTTCCTGGAGAAGAGCTTCTGCTGGATAGTTGTGCCTTTGAAAGGATAATGCTGCAGTTGGCTGTGAGCACAAAAAATGATGTGTCCTATAATAAGAAAATTAAGGACCAATCACATCAAAGTTTACCGCAGCGACTGAGGATATTAAGGACTGAGCTGAAAGGAAAGCCGACCTAATACAGTAAAACTGGACGACTCGCCACATTTCCTGGTCAGTATATACGATTAAGAAACATCAGAGGGTGAGAAGTATGGTTTGACAAAGATAGTAAATAATTTGTCAAAGAGAAGAACCTGCCCCGTGTTAAATCTGTGTATGGGCATAATTGACCACATTTCATCTTAGGAGAAAAGAAAAGTTGTGGCCAACTTCAAAGGAAACTGAACAAAAGTATCGCTAATGATTAATGAATTAGCATCGTTGAGTAAACAAGCTATTCTGAATGCTTGCCCAGAGGCAGTCATGGGAAAGTTTCCAGAACTATTGTCATTTTTCCTGGAACTCATTGACTTTAAGGACTCCACAGCTGCAAGAATTGTGTGAGCATTTCAAGACTGTCAATTTCACCACTGATTTTCTGAAAAATTCTTCCTGAAATGATTTTTATTGGTTTCAGCTGGGGAATCCGTTGCACCCAGCCAGGAAATGCCACATGCCTCCTAAGCTACTGCTCTATTCTTCTTGCACTGATGCTATCAGAGACTCAAATTCACTGCAGGGAGAACACTGGGGGCCAAATTTGCCCTCTGATGTATGCACGCAGCTCCCATAGAGCTAATGCAGAATTTTTTCGCCTTTGATGCCTCTTATAAAATGAAGTTTAAAGAAGCCGGGAAGTATTGCATTAGAACATGGAGTTCACACTATTGGTGGTCCCCATTGTCATTAACACAGTTAGTGGCATTCCAGTGAAAAACAGAACAACTCTTTTGTTTGTTTGCTTTATAAGCAGATCTTGCAGGGTGGGATCTGGCTTGCTCAAATCCTGCCAAAGACGGAACCCTATGCATCTAAAACCCATGTACGCCAACAGTGATCTACTCTGCTTGCTTTCCACAACTGCCTAACCTTTTAGGGGCCCGAACTCATCAGGAACTTCCCTCCTCTGCCTGAAAACTCCCCAGGCAACTAATTCACAGTTACGTGTTCAGCAGAGCCAACTTAGCGCACTTCCAAAAGGAGTTAGTTAGAGAGCGTGCCTCGCTCCCCTTCCCCCCTCTCTTACTCCCAGCTACTCAATGCTATCCCTTCTCTTGTGCTAGCTGCGATGCCCATGGGACACTTGCTGTGGCAATTTAACTCTCTGCACAGCAGAAAATCATCCAGTTCTCAGCTGGGCTTGTTTTCTGTCACTTCAGTGACTTGAATCAGCTCCCAGCAGGGTCTCAGTCCCACAGCTAGCCCAAGGTAAGTGGTTGAAACATGCAGGAGTGGGAGTGGGACCCCTTTTCTGGTAGTGCTTTTGTCTCATGATACTGGTTGCTTAATTGCAAGTCCATGCTCAGAAGCTCCATTTCTGGGGAGAGGAGCTCACTCCAGCTGAGACATCTGCTGCAACCTGTAAGCAAGGAACTACCCGGGATCCATCTCTAGCCCCAGCAAAATCTGAAAAACTAAATAAGGACAAGGCTACAGCTAATGTCTGTCATTGACTCTTGGAAAACCTACATTAGGCAATTTAGTTCAGTTGGCTTGGCATTTTCTTCAATATATTGTTTAGATCTTTTCTATGAAGTCTAATAAAGAAAGACAAATTAGAGTAAACCATTAAAGTAAATTAAACACACATAAAGATAATTTCACATTGAAGGAAACATAAGCGAAGACATGTAATTTGAAGCAGAACTGAAATCCATGCCCACCAGCTGCACTCAGCTCACCTCCGCCTTCCCCCACAAGCACACACCCCGGGTGTGCTCCTCTGAAGAAGTGCCTCAGTCCTCTGTCCAGACTCCCATTTTCAGTAGAGACAGGAAGATTTGATTACAGCTCCTGCCTGAATGCATTCTTATGTGCTGGAGCAGCCATGTGAGGGCCCTTGATGGGACTGAGTGCTGAGAGCAGCAAAAGAAACTCATTTAGTTTGATGTGACAAAACTGCTCCACAGACAAATGCTCCATGGTGGTCCCATGGTAGGAACATGTGCAGAAGGCCTTGCTGAAGTAATAACACTGAAGTAGTTTCATGCCTCCACCCACTTTCAGGCCTCTCATTAATACAGACCCTGGAAATATGTCATCCTCAACAGAGACAAATGGATGCAGCTCCTCTGACTTCAGTGGAGCCATGTTAAATTACCTTTCAAATTTGCTGAGGATCTGGTCTTCCTGCTCTTACAGTAAACTAGCTTAAAGAGTTTTATTTTGAGTCCTTTTTATATAAATAAAAGCTTGTTCTTCAGAAGTTCAACCTTCTTCAAGACACAAAAATGACCGCTCTTTTCTAGTCTGTGATTAGAGAATAGACCTACAGACTATCAGCATTTATAAACATTTCAATATCTAAACTTTATTGTTTCACAAAATTAGGGACCAAGTTCTGTAGGGGACACCCTATAAAACTATACTTTCCCAGATCTGTAATTAGGCTTCAGGCCTGAATACCTACAAATCTGATATCCAGAAATTATGGAGAAGCAACATTAACACCTAAGGCAAGGAAATTTATGTATGAACTTTCTGAAGTGCTATTACTTTGCACACATGAATTCAAGTTCTTATGAGTTCATTTGTTAAACAAAAAGCTCCATCATCACTTGCAATTCTGCCATCAGTAGCCTCTCCTTCATCGCCACATATAAACACACCTCATTCTTGGCATTCTACTAAACCATTGGCAGCATTTCTCAGCAGCTCCAGCAATTTTTCAAGCATAGAGAGGGTCTGGATCCACATGGTCACCACTGGCATAGGGGAAGACAGGATACAGCACACTCTCTATAGACTGGCAGTGAATTCATGGCAAGTTTTGAGCAGAAGGACTCAGTAGAGTTTAGACGTGATTTGGGTAGTATGATGGATCATCTCTAAAAGCACTCGGAAAACAACAGAAGTTACAAAGAGCCTGATGTGACACGTAGGCTGAGATTGCGAACAGCTTTGCCTCTTCACGAGAAGGGACCAATATAGTCCCATAATTTACTTACAAATCTGGTATTTGAACAAGTGCCTGAAAATCTGAAATTGATGCAGAACACTAAACCTGTTAAGCTACTTAAGTCTGATGGGATGCATTAGGTGGGGCCAGTTCCCTAGTAACTGGATATTAACTGAAATATATTGAAACACTGTTTAACAACTATTTTATTTAATGAAGTACAATCACAACCAGGTTTGCCATTTTTCTGAGGCCAGTGGAAAAAATGACAGCGTTAGAGAATTTCATTGCCTGCCTAGAATGCGACATTTCACACCGGAGCAGGATGGAAATCACATAGATCACTGCCAAGCATGAGGGTTTGTTCTTACAAGATCTCTCAGACTCAAACTAATGTTAAGCTGAAGAAAAACCCTACTTCAAACTACTATGCATTACAAAATTTCCAGTGAGAAACTCTTACTCTCTTCTTTTATGTTTCATATACACTTTCAAGTGCCTCATTACTACACTGTCAAGTTCCCTAAGCATCAGCACACTGTGAGAGAGACTGGGAACAAACCACCAAAAAAGAAAAAAAACCCAAACAAACCAGTTTTTCTAAAATAAAGCTGACTTCTTTTTTTTCCTGTGAGCTGACTAACATTTTTTAAAACTACCATTTTCTTTTACTTCGGTGAAGAAATTTGCCAGGACTGAAAAATTTTGGACAGTAACTCTATTTTCAGTTTTGTCCTTCAAATTTCTGGTGAGAAATACTTTCAAAGTCAAACAGGTTTAAGCTTGTGTTTTGACCTTTTCCACATGCTTTTTCCCCACTGGCCAACCATCCCAATATCCTGTCTCACATCCTAAGCTTCCTAGTAACAACGAAGAATAACTTTGTACACTGGCCTGCTAACATAATGAGCAGAGTTTTAAACCAGAACTGGTGGAGACTAGAGTTTTAAATTTTCAAGGAATGGTTAAACAAGGGCAGCCTGCAGGAGGGGTTTAAAATCATAAAAAATAAAGTGACGCTAAGGTTATAGAAGGCCAAAGAAGGATGGTGGTCAGTGAATCATACCTTTTCCATGAACGAAATGAGGGGGGAAAAGAGCAGTGAGCCAGAAGTCTTATCCTAAGATCAGAATTATGACTTCATTGGCACGGTCAAATTCTCTGGACAATATATAGAATTGGCATATTTATAGGAGGTTACAGATCAAGCAGGAAGGACAGAAAAAATCCTACATATTAAGCATATATACACTTTCTCCAAGGTCCAAAGAGAGAGAGACCTGCTGCTTTAAGGTTTTTGGACAACGTTAAAAGGGGTAGAGGACTACTGAGGCTGTCCTGAATTAGAGCACAGCATAATATCACACTGGGAAATCCCCATGGCAAAGCTTGTGATGATTGTAATCAAAATGACCTCAACTGTGTAATTTGGTGTTTGGTTAAATCTGTGAAGATTTTAATTTCCCAACTTTTAGTTGAAAAAGGAACATTGCAAGTCCTGTTTCATCCAAGCTGGCCAAATACTCAAATACTTTTATAGACAATGAAGAGATAAATACTTGACAAGAATTATTAATCCTGGACTGATATTGTAGAATGGAGTCAATCATTCCTGGACGTGTCCCTATGTACCCACTGACCAGACAGACAGCCTGGCCATCTGGCCTGGGTACTTGACTTTTAGATTTCTTCCATACGTAAGCCAACTTATTCCCAGCAAATTCTTGGAATGTGTCCATCCTGGGGTGAAAAGGAAAGGACTTGTACGGACTCCACTCCAAGGAGTAGGGAGGGATGGGGTAAGGAAGGCGGGAGAGTAATTGTGACTGTGGATTCTTTAGGAGAAAGAGAGGCAAAGAGCAAAAAGGATGATGGACTTCAGGAAAACAGCCATCAAGAAATGCCATTTTAACAGGTTAGAAGGGAAAAAAAGAGTCCAGGAGAATTGGCAGTTCTTTAAAGAAGCAACTATGAAGGCACAGTCAAAAAGCAGTAATTCTCCCATGTCTCATTGTAACATGGTGGCACAGCACTTCACAAAAGATGGTGAGAATCCTGTGGGGAGCCTGGAGAAGATGTTTAGAAATATGAAGAAAATTAGGATTTACTGAAGAAGCTCAAGCTATTTAAACCTAGAAAAAAACAGACTGATTTGCAAAATGATGATAGTAAAGATAAGGTAGTGCAAAGTGAACGGGATTAACCAGTTAGCATGAGTGTGGCTCATTTTGAATTGTCCAAGAATGCTCTAAACTTACAGAAAGAGAGGTTTAGTTTAGACTTTTGAGACCTTTTCTTCTGGCAGGACTAATGAAGTGGTACAGTGGAAATTCAACAGTCCCAATCTATTAACAAATGGTTTTAAGAACAGTATTCATCAATGCCTGAAATAAATGTAGATAATTGCCTTGGAGTAAGTGGTGGAGTAGATGAGCTCTCACAGTCATTTCCTATAGCAGATCACTACTTCAGGACTCAGGAAGGCTAATTTTAGCCTAGAGATGCAAACGCCTGTTGGCTCTTCCCATAGTCAGTAGAGAGCAGCTCTTTTAGATGCAAATTCAGAACAAGACTATCCTTGCTGGCCTAATTAACATGAATAGCCCCAGTAGTTCCCCAAAACTGAGTACACCCATCCTGGTCCACTCCATCCACTATTGCCACAAATAGCTTTGTGCTCCTTCCAGCCCACTTATGATTTCCCCTCCCTGATCTCTTCAAACACCAGACCTCAGCCTGTGAATCCCATACAGATTCACATGCCTTCTCACTGTTATCCCTGCCCCCTTTTTCCTACTTTTGAACCAGCACAACTTATCAAGAATTTTTACAAAACATCTCAGATTGCCAGGGGTGTATATGAGGAATGCCATGGTCTTAATTACAGCCAGGTTCATTATTCAGGAAGTGCAATTATGGTATAACAAGTGTCCTTAATCTCCAATCTTTTTAATCAGCTCTAACTGATTGGCAGATACTGGTGCTCTCTGTAATATTCCCTCAGGTTTGAAAAGTCAGCAGTCATTCTTAAATACTTCTACAAGAAAACATGTGGTCTCTGCCTTCCAAAAAAGCCTCAGAGCCTCTTCTAACTTAACTATAGATTAGGAGGGCACATTGCCCAATAGTGAAAACAAAACAAAAACATAATCCCTGACAGACAGAGGTCAACAATAACAACAGGCCCACAGCCACTCTCAGGTTTCGGCCAGTGATAGGGTTCAGCTTTCCCCATATGAGTTTCTTGCAGGTTCAGTGACCACAGAACATGCCCTTGAGCCACCCACTTTCCTAAGAGTAGGCTGGCTGCAAAACATTTTGCCTAGTCTTGTCCTGTGCAGATGCTTCAGTCTCTATTGCATTTGCAGAACTAACTGATAAGTGACAGGGATCATTCAGGGTGAGACCATCGGCACCGCATAAATCTCAGATGCACACGTGCAACCCACATCACTTCTCTTAGAAACAAGAGAAAAACACACTGTGGCCACCTGGTCATTTCATAAATTGCCCTTGGGAACCCCTTGCTCAAACAACCCTCAGTTCAGAAATCAAGATTATATCTAAAGCCTCATGAGATAAAGGTGGCCAAGATTATTAGAAGAGTTAACATTTAAATCAAAAGTATGCTCAGCCTTTAACATCATAATCTGCTAACTCCAATATTATTCAGCTTAATTATTTGCTTCTCTCTTATAAACTGCCATGCTGGGAGTCTCTGAGTGAGTGGCAGCAGATGAAGTGGTAACACAAGGCCACAGACTCATATCAACACAGAATAGCCCCTGTACTGAATCCAGCTTATTTGCCATTACATTCCCACTTGTCTGCCGGAGGATAAGAAGGGCTCCAAATATACTAGTGAGGCTTTACTGATTTGGAAGGAAGCATAAAAGATGTTTGAATGATCAAACTGGTCCACAGGTCATGAGTTCTTCCTTGGGAAATCCTAAGCAGGCTCTTGAGTGACAGAGCACTGGAACAGGCTGTCCAGAGAGGTTGTGGAGTCTCCTTCACTGGAGACATTCAAAACCCGTCTGGATGCGTTCCTGTGTGATGTATTCTAGGTGACCCTGCTCTGCCAGGGGGGTTGGACTAGATGATCTTTCAAGGTCCCTTCCAACCCCTAGGATTCTGTGATTCAAGCCAAGGCAGACCACTGTACTGAGGGGATGTTGGCAGGAGAGACTTGCGGCTTGGCAGAGGGACTCGGTTATTCAACAGCCGTGAAGGGAGCAGAGGGAATGAGCAGCTACAAACTCACCCACATAAGAACATCAGTTCTGAGTAAGAGATCATGTGAAGGTAAAACAGCATACCTGCTCACAGTCAGACAACATTACTATGCCATAAGGAAAGGAAAAAAGAGCCTGAAAATGGCAGAGAGAACACATGCATTGCTCTGTGTAAAGAGCAAACTGAAAGACAGGAGTGATGGTTTGCTGAAAGTAATGAGACAGTGGCCAGAGAAAAGCAACTTGCTAAGACAGAAAAGTGGAGCAGCACTTAGTGAGGAGAAGGTACAGGCAATGACCATTTTTATAAATGCCAGAACTAAGGGTCAAACAAGGAAAAGAGATCAAGATGCAAGAGATTAACGACATGGTCATTTTAACCCCCCAGCTGGAAATGTAAGAGCGCTCAGGAAAAAACTAAGAGCAGCAAATAGGTACAAAACACATCAAGAAAAGTTAAAAGACCAGCATACATCATTCAATAGACACACCTAGTTTATTTTTCTGCTCATTTAATTGAACTTATTTAAACAAGTTAAGATTATGATAAATACTAACACTCATTCTGCCTAAGAAAACCAACAATGCATTAACATAAGCCATGCCCACAGAATAATGAATGCTCCATAGGAAAGCTATTGAATAAGAATGAATAAGAAATATTGAATGCTCAGAGATTACTATCTTGATGATGCCTCTATTTCTCATGTCATGACCAGAGCTGAACATTCCTTTAGAGCAGCTCTGTGTACCTCCCAGCAAACTTCTGGGTTTTTACTATTCCAAGTTTTGCCTCAGCATTTTAAAAATTTTTATCCATGAAGGACAGATGATACGTCTTGCTAAGGTATATGATCAGTCATTCACTCGTCTGTAAAACATTCATCATGTTTATGTTTTTATAACAAAACTGTTTTGGAGCATTTTCAGGTGCTGGTCTACAGTTTTCCACACATAAATCCTGGATACAAATAGCAGCAGGATCAAACACCATACTGGCATTTCCAGTAATCCATAGTCTTCAAACTGCCAATGGCACAAGCAATGCCACTTGTAATTTAAGATGTGGACGCAAAAAATCAAGGGTGTAAAAGTAGTCTGGCAGTTTGTTTCTGAAAGTGAATGCTACAGAGAAAACTATTGCAGTCCCTTTTCTGAGGTGATTTGGACTTGTAATGAACAAATTTCTCATGAGTTCTCAGAAAGTATGCAGACAATTGAATGTTAGCCAAAGCTCCAGCACAAAGGTAGGCTGAAGCAGAGGAAGAAAAGTGTAATAGTAGCAATATATAATTTATTCCAATATCCCAGTTACACTTGTATCTGCTTTCATCTCTACCCAGATATTTTCCTGCACCTTATAAAGAAATGTCAAGCACATTCCTAATCTGGTGTTGAGTGTAATCTGACATTTGGAAAAGTTTGGTAACTAGAAGGTGAGGTCACATACACCCCTGAGAGAATCTGGATACTTCAAAGGATGGAGTTACCAAGCGAGCAGAAATTATTTTTGCAACTTGCACCACAATACCAAGATCACATCTTTCCCCGTTATTACTGCCTGGAAAATAATCCCTATTCAAATACTGATCTTCAAAGACAGGCAGCCAGAGGTCCACAGCAGATAGCTGGGCCTTTCCACTTTCACCCAAAAACATGAAAAAAAAATTAAAAATACTATGTACATTTCTAAAAGAGGAGGAAGAGAGATTCTCCATACAATGCCCCGAATAATGAGTGATATGTGAGGGGGAGAATGGCTGTTCACGAGGGCAGAATAGCCCAGCTCCTTCCAGCAGGACTACAAAAATTCCAGTAGATCCAAAGTCTTCCCTTGGTTCCCCCTCCCCACTGCCATGCTTGACCAGCAATAATGCTGTGGTCCTCACTAGGTTCCTGCTCTCCCTTCTCTGAATACAGGCTCCTGCCTCCCTCTCTCTCTCAGCCCCCTGATGGGGACTTCTCACATTAGTTTTCAGTCTGGCCAGCACCTTCCACACGCACCCTGTGCTCTTCCTTGGTAGTGCCTCACAGCACCATGGACCTTCCTCAGCCCCTTTCTCACCGGAGGCCAGACCTACATAGACTCCCTCAGCCTTTCCTGCCCTTCCCTCTCCACTGGCCCTTTGTGAAAGATCCGTATCCCACTCGATGAGAGTAAATCATTCAGTCATCACCATTTCCAGCCTGTCCTTTAGTAGAGATCAGACCACCTCCCCCTGCTCTTCCACAGCTTCATTCCCATTCCCGTCTTCCCTACTCACAATTTCTTTTGTGCAGCAGGCAGCTTGAAACCTCATTTTTACCCCCTGGCAGACAAGACAGCATGCTTTGAAGAGTTCCTCTCCACCATATTTAATCCAAATCCTTTAGCCTTCTGGGGCTGAGTTGGTTTTGTGGGTAATTTGACTAATAAGCGCACAAATATAATTGTCAACTGAATCAAACTGTTCCTGAGCTTTCCTCAGCAAAATTCCTGTCCTAAATCACAGCTCCCTGTGTTTTAGGAGCTAATTGCCCACCCCAGCCCCACCTTACATCCAGGATGGAGTCAGGTTCTTGAAACTGCCTAATAGCCAAGAGATCGCAAGAACCAGAGGGTTTAAAATTTGCTAAGAGCAGTGCCAGCCTGCTGTAGGCATTTTAATAAATGAGATCAGTCCAATTAATAATGGCCTTTGTAACTTTCCAGATCTATCCCTTTAGTAGATGAAAAATATTTTTAGGAAAGATATTCCCAGTTTCTGGTTTGGAGTTGGACCCTATAGTTAATATTTTTCTTTAAATTCCACCTCCTGTTTGACTTCATTCCTGGAGATTTTTTTTTAAAAGCCCACGAAAGCTATTATTAAGCATTCATCCAAACACACGCATTAGATCTTGTGTACTGCCTTCTAGCAGAATGCTTTTAATTGAGAGGAAAACCCTGCCTCCTGCTAGGTTTAGGGTGGTCTGCAATTAGTTCCATACTAGTTAGTTTTGCCAGAAAGTCATATAACTCTTCTACACAGGCATTCCCACTCTGGTCCAGCTGCAAACAATATGCTGAGTCAGCAAAAAAAGGAGGCAAAAGGCATTTTTCCTTGAAGTAAGAATCTGGTCTGTCCTCAAATCTTATAAAATATGTGTTGGATTCCATCTGTCCTGGAGGAGCCCTGCTCTGATCATGCCAGCTACTGGCACTTGCACGGGACCTGTGTGCCTGCGGCGATGCTGCAGATTGCCCCACTGCAAAGAGGCTTTGGACTCCATCGACCAGGGGCAACATCTTGCAAGCTAACTACGTGGGACTGTGTGAGCAGTAAAATACAAATGTCCCCTTTATGCCTGAACCACAATGCTTCCGTGAAAATAATGTTTCTTCTGAAGCTTTACTGCAAGGGAAACAAAATCCACTGCGCTACTAGTAAGATGCAGTGACTGAAGCAAAGAGCAAAGCGTGCAGAACATCTGAATTTTGGCAAATTCAGATACAGACAAATGAAAGTTGGAGGAAACCTTTTTCTGGGTACTTCTGGTTTATTTGAAACCAATGAAGCATGAAATGGTCTTAACAGTTTGTTATGTTTTGGTGTAACATGAGGATCTAGAATCTCTTGACAAGCAGAGTGTGAGATTGAGTTTCAGTTCACTGATTGGTGGTTTTCTGGATTCGTCCAAGAAATGTATTTAAACAGCATGTGCAGCAGAAACCATTTTTAGTCATGAATGTTCAATGGTAAACATCCGAAAGTAGACATCAGGTAATAAAAACAACAGTTAAGTAATTCCTTACAATTTCCAAAGAGATGATGGTTGGAATTGGGAGATATTTATCCTTTTATATGTGCCCAAGCATCTGCTACGATTATCCTGCGTTCTAACAGAAACCCATGAGCCGCAGGCACATTCAGGGGCTCTCATTTGCCTTTGCTAAACCTCAGAAACATTAATCTTGAGACCCATGAATTTTGGGGGGTTTCACATCCATGACTTGAATCGGCACAGTCGGTCTTCTAACACGATGACTATTGTATAAAAATTCAAAATAGTGAGCCCATATTTAGGTTATTCTTTCACAGGCTTCTCTTGGTAATGATAAAAGACCCCAGGTAAATTCTGCATTGTTAACTAGAAGTAAATGGAAAACTTATTTTTACATGTGGGAAATGTTTCATGGAAAAAAATCTTTATTTGAACTTTTTTCCTTTGAAATTGTAGGTTCTCATCATGGGAAGTTTTTGAGAATTCTAGAAGAGTGTTTCAGTTTCACTTTGACTTAAAATACTGTTCTTTTTTCACCAAAAAACCCTACATGCTAAATGAAAATTATTCCAAAATATTTCATTCTGAAGCACTGATTCAACATAAAAAAATCTTTTGGATGCATTTGGTGCAGGGAAATTGAAAATTTCCAGTGGAAATAGAGTAACACTATAAAAACACAGCTTTAACAAAAGAGTATTTTTGGTAAGAAAATTCTCTGTACTAAATCTGGGGCCAATAGTAATTACAACTTGTCCAAAAGTCTGGGAAAGCTACAATAGACTTTTGGAACCTTTTAAATATCCCACCTAATGCAGTAATAATGTCGCGCAGTGGAAGAGCGTGAAAGGATTACAGTGAAAAGCTTGTATCCCTACAGCACCTGAATATAAACAATGTTTGTTTAACTGACAACAGCTTCTTCCATACATGATTCTAAACTCACAGAAAATTATAAATAGATAGCACTTTCACTGAAAGCATTAAATTAGCCAACTGGGTACTCCACTTTGTAATGTGGAGCAATGTGGAGTGATAATGAACACCATGTGTGCGTGATAATGGGGGTTGTAGAAAATAGATCTGGCCAGCTGAGTGAAAAGGAAATGCTAAAGAAGAAAAATCTGAAGCCCAAGCCAAAACAAGTGACCTAGAGAAGCAAGTAAAGGTTTGTATTTGGGGCAGGCTGGAGGCCTGAGAGAGCTCAGCAATTCAGCAGGGTATTTTTAAGCATATGCTCAAGGCCCTCCTTATTCAGCAGGAAACTTAAGCATATGCTCAGAGGTTAAGCATCAGCTGAAGTCTCATTGATGTCAATGGGTCTTAAACACATGCCTAGAGATACATATGTGCTGAAGTGCTTTTACAAATAAGAATGGACTGGGGATCAGGGCCTCAGTCCCTTGGTATTTCATAGCAGGCTAACCCTGCAACCTCCTGGCTTTCCAAATTCTTCGGAGTAGATCTCATTTATTATACACACAGGACCAGACCTAAGCATGTAAGAACTTGCATTACTGTACATAACTGCCATTGGCCCTCTGGTACCTAAATAAATAGGAAAGTACAGATACATTTCTTAAACACCAGTACCTTCTACCGTAATTTGCCTGAAGAATTTTTTAACAATAACAATGAAAGTATAAAATAAACAGAAATACAACTTTTGAGCAGATCTTTTAGTCTTTTCATTACTGATGTGAGAAAACTTCCACAAGAATGAATTTAAAGATAAAAGAGAATCTTAACTGAAATCTGACTTAAAGAACTTACTTTGAAAGAGTACATGGTGCTCTTCATTTCTGTGCAACCAATGGATCTGTGTTTCCTTGTGACCTTCTGTACCTGAGCAGTCCCCTTAATCAACTTCGTAGCTGGTGGGGCATCACTGTAACAACAGAAAAGCCACTTTTTTGCCAGTTCAACTTCAGGGAGGCAAACTGCAAAGCATTAATCTGCATTGTTATACATTTAGAAACCCACAACAATTACTCTTTGAGTCTGAGATGGCAGGTTAACATGAAAAAAATCTTAAAAATTTTTAGATAAATTATGTCAGATTCAGCATGGGTTCTCCTTCTTTCTCCTTCCTTAAGACTACATTAAAATATACCATAAAGTGGCAAGAGGAATTATACGGTCAGATTACTAGCGATATATTTTTTCCATGGAGTTAATACAGGATTTGAAATTATCAGTAAAAATCCTTCCTGTGCATTTCAGTGAACCTGAACAACCACTTGGGCTCTACATTTTGTAATACTCTGAGGAGAAATACGCGGCGGAGGAAATGGTCATAAAGATGCGCTGCAGGGCCAGCTGAAAACTCCTTTAGGTGGAATCCATAAATGATGGCTCACTTTAAAACACTCTTTCCATGACAGAAGCAAACTGGGGTGCATCTGAGCAGCAGGACATTGCCAGAGTACCACCGTGTGCAACTACTGTGCTGCTCTTCTCCAATGATGCCACCATAGCAGTTACCATCCCACATGAATTATAGCAAAAAAGCTGACTTCAACAAACAAAAAGAAGCTAACTTCTTCATTAAAATTTATTAAAGCAGGCAGAAAATAGACTGTAAAACCCCATTAATCAACTTTACACGTGCGTTTTCCTCTCATGTTTTAAACTGGACAGCATTACTGTTTGGCATTTCCTGCAAAAGCACCAAGGAAAAGCCACAGCAATATAATATTTCTTCCATAGATGTTAACATTTAAAAACTCACGGAAGTGGCTAACATTCAATTTCTGGTCAAAATTTGCTCACTTTCTTGCTTTGTTTTTTCAAACGAAGACAACCTGGTGAAAGCCTTTCCGCATTCCTCTTTGTACTTCTGCCATGACAAAACTTAGCTGGCGTAGGCAAATTCAAGTTCTAAAAAGATATATCTTAGTCTGATTTTGTTTCAAGTTCCTGCCTCTTTATTAATTATGGAAGAGCACCTCTTCCTCCTCACCCAAGCAAGCTGCTGGTTATCATTCCCATCCCTCCGGTTGGTCAAGTAACACATGACGCTGGCCTAGTATAAATACAAAACAGGTTCCTATGGAATTCGAAAAACTGTTTGTACATCCTACCACCAACCGCAGCGGAACAATGGTGTGCCAATGACATGGAAAAAAAATAACTCTATTTGCTCACTCTTTCTGTGCCTCTGTCTGAAACATACCTAGCTCCAAAGCTATTATTTATAGTTATGAGGTGACAACTGAGAGCTAGCAGTCTGCTGAGTGAAAAAATGTTTGCGTTTATCCTTCTCAGAGATATCCTATATATACACACACATACATGTGCAGCAGCTATTCATACTGGGTAAGGAGATGTACCTAATCAACTACAGGGCTTTCTCAGTGGTAGGAAAAGAAAATGAGTTCTTTATTTTGTGCGAATTAAGTGACAAAACTTCATTTTTAAAGATTACTTGAAAAGAAAATTTTTGAGCAAAGCCTACAGCTGCACTAGCATTGTTTAAAACACTGAGAAGCAGTGCTGAAACTTTTCTGTGAACACTTTTGCCTATCATCTTTACTAAATAAAATCACCTCCTCTAAGTTGCCTGAAAACAATGGTTTTTAAAGTCAAACTTGAGCAAAATCTTGACATTTTTCACACTATCACTAAAATGTTGATGCTGGGGAGGTCTTCTGGAGGTCATATAGTCCAACTGCCTGCCTGCCTGCAGGACTATCACCAGCGCCAGGCCAAGCAAGCCATAATTTTGTTTAGTTAAGTCCTGAAAACCTTCAGGGATAGATATTTCACCTCCTCTCTGGTAGCCTGCTCCAATCCTGCACTATCCTCCAAAAGCAGATG
The DNA here is from genome assembly GCA_013398125.1 of Aegotheles bennettii. Classification (NCBI taxonomy): domain Eukaryota; kingdom Metazoa; phylum Chordata; class Aves; order Caprimulgiformes; family Aegothelidae; genus Aegotheles; species Aegotheles bennettii. The sequence goes on from VZRW01013174.1 coordinate 53,688, forward strand.
TTTTTCCTAACTTCCATTTTAACCTCCAAAGCCACAAGTTAATGCTGTGGCCCCTTTTTTGCCACTCAAAACTATTAAGAAGTGTTTAGTTTCATCATCTCCACAGCTTGCCTTCACGCAGTTGCAGGTTATTAGACTGCCCCATAGCTGCCTCCTCACCAGGCTCTACAAGCTCAGCTCCCTTCACCGTTCCCTAAAGAGCACGTCGTCCAGGCCTCTGACCACCTAGGCAGCCCTCCACTAGGCCCTCTCCAGCATCTCTACAATGTTTCAATCAACCTCAGGCCTCACTTCTGTAGTACTGAACAGGATGATCTCAGCTTTATCAGGGTTGCTCGAAAGATTGTCACTGAACAATTCATTTACTCTCTTTGGGCAGTATGGATCAGCTTCATCAGGCCCAGCTGAGACAGTCCAAGACACCAGCACCCCACAGTGTGCCTTCCCTCAAGCCCAGAGGTGACCACCCCGAGCGTGAAGAGTAGCAGACTGTGGGAGCTGTAATGGCTGCCATCACCATACCCAAATCCCTTGAAGCCCATTTTCAGATGGACTTTATCGCTGAATTTCAAACAATCTCATTATTCCTGGATCATTTTTCCCCATGAATGGTTTATTTCAAGGAAATATAAAAAACAGTCCTATGATCAGATGCAGTGTAAGTCCTATGACTGCTGCCCTTGATTTAAGAGGAGCAGAAATCCCTCCAGAACTCTTTCCAGCAGGCAAGCATTTAATAAATCTTGCGAAAGTGTGAGGAAAATATGAAGAAAAAAGAAAGGAGACACTGATAAGAGAAATACTTTCAAAACGAGCAGTCAACACCAGACAGTTTAAAGTCATTTTCTAGCCAGTAATTACAATTGCTGTCATAATTTCCCATGGGTGAAAAAAACCCAAATACGTAGTAACCTGCAAATCTGAACCACAGAAAACCTGTTGTACTGTCCTTCTAAGGGAAGGTTAGAAGTGATGTCAAAACAGGAGGGCTGTGCTTTTCTAATCACACAAAGCTTAATGGCCCACATCAGTCCTTGGCACCTGACCACATGGATGTTAACACATGTTGGGCATTAACCATCTCACGAGTAGCATGACTGGTTTGGGCCTCTTCATCAACAGTTCAGCTGCATACTTCCCACCTTAAGGTGGGAGACAACCACTGGACAGAAGAACCATATTCTAACAGCCTCACTTCCACTCAAACCTCAGTTCTCCACATGTAGAGACATTCAGTCCATGTTTCCTATTGACTGAAGACAACAATTCTTCCCTGTTCCTTTAGGTATCTCCCTGTTCAGTGTCTTGTTTAGACTCCCTGGGTTGCACTCCAGAAGCCATCAGAGCTGCCCAGCAATCCCCATAGGCTAGGCAGAGGGGCTGATAGGGGATTTAGGTATCTTCACCTCGAGGAAGAATCCAAGTATCCTTCCAACAGGTGACAGTTGCTCAGTTCTGCTCACCTTAGCCATCATGCACCCTTGATCCAGCCAAAAACTCACCCAGTCGAGGGGGTATCTGCGCCGACGAACATCCAGTAAACCCTTGGGAGCACAGCATATACACACAATCCTCAGGCAGCTTCCTGTGAGTATGCCAGGCCATTAATCACAGAATCACAGAATGTTAGGAGTTGGAAGGGACCTCAAAAGATCATCTAGTCCAATCCCCCTGCCAAAGCAGGACAACCTAGAGCAGGTCACACAGGAACGCATCCAGGCAGGTTTTGAATGTCTTCAGAGAAGGAGACTCCACAACATCTCTGGGCAGCCTGTTCCAGTGCTCTGTCACTCTCACAGTGAAAAAGTTCTTTATGTTCACCCAGAACCTCCTATGTTCCAACTTGCACCCATTTCCCCTTGTCCTATCACTGGACATCACTGAGAAGAGCCTGTCTCCATCCTCCTGACACTCACCCTTTACATATTTATAAACATTAATGAGGTCTCTTCTCCAAGCTAAAGAGACCAAGCTCCCTCAGCCTGTCCTCATAAGGGAGATGTTCCACTCCCTTCATCATCTTTGTGGCTCTGCACTGGACTCTTTCAAGCAGTTCCCTGTCCTTCTTGAACTGAGGGGCTCAGCACTGGACACAGGACTCTAGATGCAGCCTCACCAAGGCAGAATAGAGGGGGAAGAGAACCTCTCTCAACCTACTAACCACACCCCTTCTAATCCACCCCAGGATGCCAAGGGCACATTGCTGGCTCATGGCCAAAAACATTAAAAATGTTTCTTGTTGCCAGCTTGGAAACATTTGACCTGCTGAAGAGAAATCAACCTTTAGCATGTCTTCCCTTCAGGCCTCCCAACCCACACTTTGTTTTCATATTCCTTACTATCGGTGAAGACATTTTAACAAGCCACAGAAAAGTTGTGGATGAAGTTGCTTGGTTAAAGGCATTTCTGAATCTACACTGTAAACAGAGAGATGGCTCAACAGCAGTACTTCCTAAAACCCCCAAGTACTCAACAGTAAGTTACATAGAGAAAACAAGACAGTTTTGGTCATAAAAACCCAACCCTACTCTCATTTGGGTATTTCTGCCTTCTATGTGAGACACAGGAATAAGTTATCAGAACTCTTTTGTGTTGCTTGCCCATTGTCTTAGCATGCAGACAAATTCTAGAAAAGTAAAATCCAATTTAATAGCCTATTAGGGCAATATGAAGGAGACAACTTCCCCTCTTGCACTCCAGGCAACTTAAAAGCCATCTCAGAAACTGCCTATATATCTTAGCTTTCCAGCCATCAGCCAGCACAGGATGGCAATGGCAAAAGCCAGCCAATTCTCTCCAGAACTCTTCTAGAGACTGATTTGGGCTGGAATTTGGGGTCAGGGTAGATGTCAGCTCAGCTTGTACCATCACAGCGACTTTGAGCATTTTCAACACTGTTGAAACCAAACAGATGTTAAAGGCCAAACAACAGAGTACTGGAGTTAAACTGAATGGCACAACAGATCTCTGAACACACACTCCAATCCTGCCTTCCCAAAAAATATGCAACAAGATCTACCCATTAAAAAGGAAATCTTTTCTGGGTTCAAGCAGCAGCATTGATTTCAGATAAAACACAAATGGGAACTCTCGGACAAATACAGAGCCCAGACCAGAGACCAAACTAGAAACCTAGCCCTGAGGTCTTGGATCACACATGTGAGCAGTGCCTGCTGTTCCCTCTGCTTCCACTCCTGTTTCCTACATCTGCCTCTATGCAGTCTTGACACTACTAGAAGAAGAGTGTGTACAGCCACTTACATGAACTTGCCTATTCTCAAGGAATAAACACCCTAATATGCTGTGGGGATGAGGCTGGGGGATGGAAAGGTATGACAGGTTCCCCTACTTTCCATGCCTGTCTTAGAGTCATGAGTTGCCATCAGGGCTTGTAAAACATTAGAGAACAACATGCAAAGCTTCTCAAGGGAAAAAAATAAAAGAAAAATGTTTTGGTGGTCGATTTGTTGCTTTTATGAGCACTCTGTTATAAACTCTGAAATTGCCCTGTTTTCAAGTTTTTGCTTTTGCAAAGAGAAAAAAAAGTGCCCCCTTTCAAACACAGGATAGAAATGCACTGGAAAAAAAATAGAAATGCATGCTTTAGGAATGTTTCTCACAGGAAAAAAAAGACAATCCTACAAAAGGACATATAAGGCAAAATTTGCAGGGGTGTAAGACCACATGAAAGGAAATATTAAGGCTTACCACACTTCTCTGCTAAGCACACACCTAACCTATCTGATTGCCTCTCCTCTCTCATAAAGCCAAATAAGCTGCTTCTACGTGAATGTTAGCAAGAACATACCATGCTACACCAGACCCAGCACCTTGACCCAGACTAACACTCTTATATGGACGCTAAGGACATTGCTAAAGAAACACAGACCCTATTGTTAATCATTTCTTTTAGCAAACTTCCTTCACAGCCTGAGCTAAGCACTATATTAAATTGTGAAGAAATCACTAGAACTACTATGCTGCGAGTGACTTTTAAATCAAGTGCATCAGTTATACGGTATTTAGCACTGTGCCGTAAAGGGTGGTAAATGGAGGTGTCATAAATATCTGACTTTATCATCTGTTGACTCATAATCCAGATGCCAATGGGATATAAATCATGCAAAGCATGTTTCCAGATTAGGAAAGTCTGACTGCTCACCATTGTTCTAGCAAACCACATTGTTCCTTTGTAGGACCAGGAGTGCCCTCTGATGGTTAATATCTACCACTGGGAAGTAGGAGTTCACTGGAAAGCTGCACATCCAAAGTTGCCTGCACAATACAAGATGTTCTCACTTCCTGCACTGTACATATATGGTCTTCTGTATGCTTAAATATTTTGATAGCCAATCTTGAGTCGTTGGAAATCATTATTTGCACATTTGCCTTTGTATTTCAGTTATTTATATTGATATTTAAGGGTGCACACACATATTAGGGATGCAATTGGAGAACTGCCTATGCATACACCTGATTTTAGAAGAAGTTGAAAGAAATTTCAGACATAAATTAGAGAATTTCTATAATAGACTCTAAGAAAGGCCTTGAAAGGCTCTGACAAATTCAGACACCTGGAAATTCAGATATTCAACTGCATGTTGGAAAACAGGATATAACTGGGAGAAAAAGGCAAGCTCTCTGAAGGAGTGCTTATGTGCCCAAGAGCTTGTACGTATTTTTCCAGCTATACAATCTAACCTAACAAAACATGTTAACTCTCTCTACAAACCTTGCCTCGCTCACATCCTTAGAGCACCACATCTACAACAGAACTGTGAGAAAACAGGAAATCAATGGTTTTTTCCCCCTCCCCTGTGACTTTACCTGCCCATCGGGTATTCAGTAGCTCAGGATTACTTATAATTTTATCACCTATAATATCAGCTTGTCCTTCCAAAACAGGTTTGGCAGAGAGCCACAGACTTGGAGCTTTCCATGAAGACAACCGCTATGCCTGCTACATAACAGATTCAAGTCTCTCCCTTCAAGTGAAGGAGCAGCAGGGCTGGAGTGAACACCTTTGGCGAGACAAAATACCCCCATGCTGGTATCAACCGCACACTTTCCCTATTACATACTGGATAAGGGAATGCAGATTTGCAATACCCAAACCATTATGATAGTAATGAACTGCAATCTTAGGGTTAATACTAATCTGAGCCCCTGAAGGCCCTTAAAAATAGTCAGGCAAAACACTAAGAATTGCACAGTTTAATAAATAACAAACGCAAACACAGGTTTTGGTGTGAACCCCAGTTGCTCAGAGGTGCAAGTGAGGCTGCAGGGCCCCGCGAGCTGTGTGTGGGGAGCCGGGAGCTGTGGGCACCCCCCAGCTGTGGTGCAGAGCGCAGCCAGCTTGTGCCCAGGCCGGCTGCACTGCTGGCAGTGAGACACCAGCTCTGCGCTCTCACGGCTACTTTGTCTTGTTGTTATTTCTGAAATCTAAACCAAATGCCGTTTTTAGACTCCTCACTGGCGATGAGAGCAGAGGATAACCACCTGGGATGAGAGAGACCAGCAGCCTCTCTGTGCCAGCTCCGGCTTTACATCTGTTGCAGAACTCTACATATTCTGGAATACAGCGATACTTGAAAATCATGATTGCAGTGTCCCTCTTCCTCCTGGGATCACCTCCGGCCGAGACCCGGGCCGGGATTACCCGGCGCTGCCCGGCACTCGCG
>VZRW01013174.1:59832-70375 GCA_013398125.1 Aegotheles bennettii
GCGCTGGCAGCGCGTCGGCAGGGCCGGGCCCCAGGCGTGCCCCGGAGTGCGCTGGGCCTGGGTGCTGGGGCCGGGGTGCCCGCCGCTGCCTGGCACGGCCTGTGCCCACAGAACCACTGGGGACGGCGGGGAAACAGCCAGAGTAGGAACATGTTAGAATCACAGAACGGTTTGGGTTCAAAGGGACATTAAAGACCATCCAGTCCCACCCCCGCTGCCATGGGCAGGGACACCTCCCACCAGACCAGGTTGCTCCAAGCCCCATCCAACCTGGCCTTGAACACTGCCAGGGAGGGGGCAGCCACAGCTTCTCTGGGCAACCTGTGCCGGTGTCTCACCACCCGCACAGGGAAGAACTTCTTCCTAATATCCAATCTAAATCTGCCCTCTTGCAGTTTGAACCCATTCCCCTTGTCCTATCACTCCATGCCCTTGTAAAAAGTCCCTCTCCAGCTTTCCTGCAGCCCCTTCAGGTACTGGAAGGCTGCTCTAAGGTCTCCCCAGAGCCGCCTTTTCTCCAGGCTGAACAACCCCAACTCTCTCAGCCTGTCTTCACAGGAGAGGTGCTCCAGCTCTCTGATCATCTTCATGGCCCTCCTCTGGACCCACTCCAACAGCTCCATGTCCTTCTTTTGTTTGGTACTCCAGAACTGGACACAGCACTCCAGATGGGGTCTCATGAGAGCAGAGTAGAGGGCAGAATCACTTCCCTCGACCTGCTGGTCACACTTCTTTTGATGCAGGCCAGGACACCATTGGCTTTCCGGGCTGCAAGTGCATGCTGCCAGCTCATGTTGAGCTTTTCATTAACCAACACCTAGTCCTTCTCCTCAGGGCTGTTCTCAATCCATTGTTTGCCCAGCCTGTACTTGTGCATGGGATTGCCCCAGCCCATTTTGAAGAAGCTGAGGTGCTGTGCCAAGCCTCAGGGCTTTTTTGCATCCTTGACACCTCCTGAGACTTGTCTCTCCAAGGTCTCTCCAAGTCCAGATCCTGCCTCATGGCATAAATGCTTCTCCATGTTTATTTTGTACTCTCTTGCATTCGTCCCAAGCCGGGTTGTTGTCACCCACAGGCCTGCTGTTGTCCGTGGGACCAGCCAGTAATTTGTACTTAACCCACCCCTGGCAGGTGGTGTGGTAGCTGTGCGGGAAAGGTTCATAGCACAAAACTGGAAGCCTTGCTCTAAAACCAGTCAAAATGGCAACACTTTAAACATTTTCAAGAACCAATAATCTGAATAGAAAATAAATCAGATCCACTGAAAAATGTAAAGGATATTTTTATTTTGACCTTAACATTTTCCCACCCATTTCAGCATAAATTAGCTAAAATTTCAAATGAATGTGCACTTCCAATTAAAAAAAAATGTTTCCATTTAAAATGTAAAACAGGTTATGTTGTCAACTCTTACCATCTCTTCAACACACATTTCGATCAGATTAATGGGAACAGATCCTTTTAGCATGGCATTTTATTCAATAAGTCAGTGTTGTTATCTAGTGGAATAATAATAATATGTCACCAACACTAGCTGGCATCACAAGTACCAAAAGATATCCCAGTTCTCTTCTGAAATCCCCGTGTCTCTAGTATCTACAGTTATCGATAGGCAATAGTTACTGCTGGTGTTTAGCTGTGGTGGTAGCATCTCAACAGGCAGAATAAGCATATAGCTGCATAATAAAAACTGCTTCTGAAATGTGAGATAGATGGTGAAAGGGATGATCTGAGGGAAGTACTTATAATTTTCTAAGAGGAGTCTCCTGGCCATCATGGTAAGCAGTATGGGAATAGCTCTGAAATAGCAGCTGGTTTATGAGTGTGCAAAGTAATATGGCAAAGAGGTCCTGCTAGGCTTTTAGGGATCAGGAAGCACCTATGTTATGCACAACATCAGAAAGTACCAGAGCTGGAGCCAGGGAAAAAGAGTTACAGATTTTTTAGGTTGTCCTATAGTTAAATCTTTATAGCTTGAAATTGTCCTGAGCTCATGTAGAATAAAATACTGCCTTTTGTTGCTGCCTAGCACTGGAAGAGCAAAATTAATGCCATTTACGCTTCTAGGGGCCCTCGGTATTGCCAGCCAAGTAGTATGACATAATTCCTGTGTGAACACATGCTTTAATTTTTTAATCCAAAGTTTGATTGGCCTTGGTAGTAAAGTCCCTAGCCACTGGGGTGAATGGACTTTAATTTGTCAATAATTCATCAGTGTTATGGAGGAGAAGTATCACTAATAAAATGGTATGAAAATACCAGTCTTGTTGCTTTATGGACAAATCAACCTAGCTGGTCCAACACCTTGAATGAGGGGAGACTGACATGCAAACCACGGTCTACACATCTTTACCCTTCAGGCATGCCGAGGTGATGGCAAGATCAAAGAGGCTTTTGAAATGCCAAGTTCTGAGAAAGGAAATTGGGAAATATAACTCCAGAGTTAGCTGGAGGGGGCAGGGATGGGGGTCATGTTAGAAGGTGTTAACCACTGTAGAAAGAAGAGAGACTCTTATCCCAGATGGTGCAGACATTTCATTGTTGAAATATAACTGCGACAGCCCATGTTACAAGGTAATGAAATCTGTCACAACTTGAACATCAAAAGTGGTCACAGGCTATAAAGGAACGGTGTTTGTGGGAGCAGTAGGGATGAGAAATGTCGGACACTAGAGGCTGTGTCTCTGAGACGCTGTAGTCAAGAGGATCAGAAAAGAGAGGAAGGAAGAGATTGTCTTGCTGACAGCTGCCTGAGGATAGGAGCGGAGGACAAGTAAGATATTGCTTCCTTTGTAATGAATCCAAGATGTACCTCCCTGGCCTGACATTTGCTGAGTAAACTGAGTTAGTTACTCAGACAAGTCCTAATGGTCCACTCCAGTCTTCCTGTACATTCTTAGTACATTCTGTTTTAATTAGACCGGTTGAGTCCTTGATTGTTTGCAAATTTCATGCAGACTTTTCCTTTGTGGTGCTTCTAAGGAAGAAGAGCTACAGAAAGATGCCTGGAGCCGATCATAGTTGGGATGTTTGGTCAAAGGGGCATGGACTATGGAGACCTCTCCCACAAGAGATGGCACTTGCAGCACCGAGGTCTGGCAAACGCAAAGGAAACACCTGGATCTTTCTTTCTTCCTCTAATATTCTTACATCTTAGGATTTGATTAAAATGGAAGCCAAATCAGAAAGAGGGATGTCAATCGGCTTTCATTAAAACCAGTGCTGCAAAATGCAAAAGATTTGTGCTAAAATCGCACTTGTACTGAAAAGTGCTGAATGCAAACCAATTTCAGGAAAATAGGGGAGGGGATCCTTAAAAATGCAAGTGACGGAACCAGCCGCATCCAGTAGAGTGCAGCATCACCCTAAACGAACAGTGCATGAACACAACGGCTGTGAACCGTTTGCCTTCTGATTAAATAATAGGTGTCTGTTGCAAACAAGCAAATCTCCCAGAAAAAGAGTGGTACCTGTCTATTTATGCATTTTGAATAATACTTTAGGTGCTCTTAAGTGGTTGACTGTATTTTTCGAAATAAATGTTTTGGGGATGGAAAGTAGGAGAAAGAATCTAGGACTGGAATTGGGAGCCAGGAAGATCCATGCCAGACACGTGGGGAGAAGTGGAGAGTTACCCAAAGAAATGATGAGTTGACTGGTGGTAGGGTGGCACATGGAAATCAAATGAACTTGCACAACTGACAGAGCAGAGAATGAAATGAGAGGTAGTACAGGCAAAGAGAACTGGATTTGTACCTGGAGCCAGAGACAAGGGTAAAAAGAAAAACATGCTGGAAGCGATCAGACAGGAGAGATCAAAGAGGGAAGGAAAGGCAGAAAAGGTGTTCTGTTAACTGGTAAAGCCCATCTCGCTACAGAGGCCTTGGGATGCATATGTGACACTATTGTGCTTCCTGCAAGTCTCTGTGAAACCCCGTGTCTGACCTAGTATAATGCACCACGAAGAACAAAAACATACTACTGCTGCCTGTCATTTTGGCAGGAGTCAGCAGGAAGAGGTCTATATTGTGGATTTAGAGGTTCCCAAACAACTGTGGCACCATGGAGATAATAATATACTGCCACGATAGAACAACTGGTTTTGTTTTTTTTCTAATTTGCTTTTTAAAAAACCCTAGGACACTGCAGATAAAATTATTTTTAAAAATCTTGTTAAGTTCACAGAGTCAAATCTAGAAAAATCAGGCAATGCGAGCATTAAAATTGTTTTTACCCAGACCCCTGAGAAAAAGCATCATGATGGGGTCTTGAAGTGCACAACCACCTGCTATTTCTCCACTAGAATTCTGTTTCATTCTCTGTATGGAAAAAGCTTGGTTTGGGTTGAACAGGTTTGTACAGTGAAGGAGAGTTCTTTCCCTTCCTTCACACCTCATTTATTGAAGTATAAAGAATGTAAGACTTGGGACAGGGGTATACAGAAGAAAGATGGTGTCATGGTTAGAGTCACTGGACAAACCCTGAAGAACAACACTTCAGCACCTTTTCACCTTCGTAGGCTCACCATGATATTGGGGAATTCACTTAGTGAAACTTTTAGTAGTCACTGCTGACTTTTGTTTTCTAAGTGGTGATCATGCCATCTGGTGCTTGACTTGAGGATGGGTGGTCTGCAGTGTGTAGGACTGCCAGAAGATACGTATGAAGTTGTACCATGACTGAGAAAAGGACTACACCCACCTGAGTACTCTGAAAAGCCATGTCTTAGGAGATTGAGGCTGGGGGAGGTGACAGTTCTGATCTTCATTTCTGTGCATCGTAAATCCCTGATTTGAAAAACGGTAATGAGATCACTACGTTACCCCAGAGGGGTGATCTGGAAATTAAGTAACGTTCTGCTAACAGTGAGATACAGCAGTGAGGAGCACACAGTCCATCCGGCACAGTACATTTATCAGGAGTCCAATTGAAATGTATATTTTACGATCTTGTAATTGAAACCTGATTATAATAAATATGCACGGTGAAGTCAATTTAAGATTGTATGGCCAACGCTGGTTGTGAGATTTCCTGTCTTTTAAGATTATCTTAGAGATTCATCTAATTTTACATACCTCTACGATGCATGTTATGTGCGCATTGCATATGTATGTTGAAATGTATGCTTACATCCTGTATGCACATGGGATTCATCTCACCTAATTTCAGTCATCTAGACTTGCTCCAGCCAATTGAGATTTTATTCTAAAGTAGGTGTCCCTGACAGGTAGGATGCCTGTCTCTCCACACTGACTACTTGTTAGCTGTTTCCTCATGGGAAATGTATTTAAGAACTAGATATTTTGCATCATGGCTTAAAGAATACTATGATATTTCACATTATTAGTGAGGATACTTTATTAATGGCAAGTGCAAAATAAACAATTACCCAATTTAACAGGCCCGGCAAGAAGAGACCCAGCTAGTCTGTGGATCTGATTGCCAAACTGTATTTTCTGACCAAACAAAAAATGCGTAAAGTAAAATCCAACTTTGATCTCAAAACTTATTTTATTTTAATTTTCTACATTATCTTTCCCAGACCCATTTTTCCCTCTGATACTTTTCCCTACCCAATTATTTGTTTAACAGCCTGCTCCATATACTCTTAATCTAGACTGTAAACTCTGGCCTAAAGGCTCTTTTTCATGTCCTGTTTCAGTAGCATCTAACATCTGAGACACCTCTTGGGTTGGAATTTAAGCATTTCTGTGGAACAGGCAATAAATACCCATAATACCAGTATCATAATGGTTTCCAGTCAAGTAGAAATGAAGCACTATATGCCAAAGGTACATGGCTGAATCCAGGCACTGCATCCAGGAGGTCTAAGCAAGACTGGTGAGATGCACTTTGTCTAGAGTGAACCATGGCATGCAGGCACCATGAGAATAGGAACAGAGGGTGAGGAAGTTAGATCTGCTTTCAGCAGCACGATGGGGTTCAAACAACCACATATGGTTGCTGCTCCATTCTAAGGGAAGAAGTAATGACTGTTCCTTTCCATCTACAAGGGATGGTATTAGGCACTGGCCCCTTCCCACTCCAGCTCTATTCTACTGTGGGAAGAAAGAAGCCTTTTTTCATGAGAGTTTTTGCACACTTCTGACCAGCTACTGCCTGAGAAACCTGTGCATAGAGCATCTCCAAACCATTTGTGGGCGGTAGATAGCCACTCTCCTTTTCCCTATCCCCTCAACCACATGCACAGAATCATTAGTGAATTATTCTCAATCAAAGCAAGGTACTTCACCTTTTGATGTTCCTAAAGTAAAATCACTATACCAGAGATAAAGCAGTAGATATTGCTTCAGTTAATTGCATAAGTCTAACAACAATTAGTGATAACAAGAAAAGAAATAAATATAGTTGTATCAAAAGGGACAGAACCTGTTTGGACTAAACATTACAATGCAAATTCATATTTGTAAGACACAGGAGGGAGATATAAGGGATGAGGATCCCCACTCCACCAGGATGGAAATGAGAATGATGTCTGAAGGATTTACTGAGGGAAGGAACAGCGTGGGGGATCATTCTGTCTTCTAAGGCATACCTAAGAGCCCACTGCCACGATGATAGGAGAGCACCCAAGGAGGAAGTGCGTCTGGTGCAGCCCTGGAAAAGCAATGACAGTATGTCTCAGAGATTATGTGTGCTGGGGCAAAATGAAGCCATGAATGGAGGTGATGAGCTGTATGAGAGGCCCATGATGTTGTTTATGACACCATGCATCTTCTGAAGCCTGCGGAGACAGTTCCTTGTTTCTGGGTTCTCACTCTTGGGTAAGAAGTGGCTGATCTCAGTTTATGCTCTCTCAATCATACAGCTAGAAGGATAGCAGAGAAAGCCCCTTTCTATGTAAAGGCCAAAGAGGGAAATCTGATTATTCCTGTAACACCTCCAAGCAGAGGAATGCCAGGAACCACCATTCCTAGCAGGTCAGTTGATTGCTGAGCCAGACCATCCTGGAATGCTTGTGGTAGAGCATGAGAAATTCCACCCTGATGGGATGTTTACCCAGCTGGCTGCCAGAGTCTGTGACAGCTCTTAGTCATCTCAGAGCCAGGTCCTGAAGAGAGGGCTCCCTGGCCTCAGTGTCCTCTGAGTCCCTCTAGAAGCACTCCAGTGCAGCTGAGTTGCCCATTCTTGGCCCATTGCAAAATATTTTGAAACGAAGTATGTTGCAATGCCTGATGTGAGCTGCTGCACCACGGTGGGGATGTCAGGAACACAGTGACAAAAGAAGCCTTTTACTGGAAGCCTTCTGCAAAAGTTTCAGAAATTACTTCTAGTAACATTTAACCCCCAAAGTCAAGACATACTCATTATCCTTTGTTCCATGCTGGCTTCTGGAGTAAGACCAAGAGCTCGTTGCCCATACAGCTCTGCTGAGTAACCTAGAGGAACAATACAGAGCAACCTACTTCCTAGAGGGAAACCACAATGAAGGAGAGGTAATACCCATGCTCTCTCAAGGCACTGCTGGCTGGCTGTGGAATTCACCCTTGTCCAACCAAGGTTTGCACCACTTTAGGCCATGTCAGAACCAGTCCCGTGTGAAAGCTTTGGAAATTATATTGCAGCAGCTCTAGAAGAGCTTTCCTGAGACATATGCCCATGCGGAATACGAAGACTGATCTCTACTGTCATGGGATGTGCCACTGACATCCTGCGACATGGCTTAATCACTTATTTCAGGGGAGCAGGAGGGGACGAAGGAAGGGGTCAACTAACAGCATGTCAACTAACAATATGATGCATGTTTTTCTTCTCTTTAGCCCTCTCTTTCTCATATACTTGGTAGACACACACTTGCTGGTGCTCTCTTGTCTTCTCTAGCTTCGGTTCCAGTGGCGTCAAATGTATTTCTGTGCATTTTCATGATGTTCTGCTTTTCCTTAAAACATCAGTGGAAGGTTGGAGAGGCTGCAATAGGAGAAGGCGGATAATATATCTAGTGGACATCCTGTTTTAGTAGCACACCCCAGGATAAAGGCACCATGGTCACAGCCCCTCCCACACCAAGAGGATGCCTATTTATGTGTCTGATCACTTCTAAAATGAATGTTGCATGAGACGAGTTCTTCGCAGAATCAGAATGAGAAGCTTGATAAGAGAGACATCATGAGAAGCCAAGGCCAGGAGGCACAAGAGGCAGGGTGCCCCCCCCGCCCCAAGTACTCCATTGTACATGAGGTACAGTGTCTTTTCAGGACAGCCCAGGCTGTTTCTGATACACTCTCCCAGAGCAGACTAGAGCATAACTGTTCTAGGCAGGAAGAATTCTGTGGAGTTTGAGGTAAGGCTGTGCTGTACAAGCCAAAGACAATATTGTGCATGCAAGTACATTCTGCTTCCTTTGGGGTTTTGTGTGTCTCTGTGTTTGCACAGAGCTGCGGTGGGCAGAACCGGTGTCTGTTTAGAACTGGTGTGGCTGGGGACACTGGCTGATGAGGAAAGAAGACAAGGCCAGACAGATGTTACTGAGATAAGTGTTTGGTGCACACATGTATGCAAGTTTGGCCATCCAGAAGCGGAGTGACTGGCCAGAGTTGTCTTTGTTTCTGACACAGCTGTGTTTAGTTTTGAGCCTCTCACTACAAGACATACATTGAGGTGCTGGAGTGTGTCCAGAGAAGGGCAACAAAGCTGGTGAAGGGTCTAGAGCATAAGCCTTATGAGGAGCAGCTGAGGGAACTAGGGTTGTTTATTCTGGAGAAAAGAAGACTCAGGGGAGACCTTATTGCTCTCTACAACTACCTGAAAGGAGGGTGTTGGTCTCTTCTCCCACATAACACACAACAGGACACGAGGAAATGGCTTCAAATTGAGCCAGGGGAGGTTTAGGTTGGATATTAGGAAAAATTTCTACACTGAAAGGGTTGTCAGGCACTGGCACAGGCTGCTCAGGGAAATGGTTGAGTCACCATCCCTGGAGGTGTTTAAAAGATGTTTAGATGTGGTGCCTAGGGACATGGTTTAGTGGTGAACTTGGCAGTGCTGGGTTAACAGTTGGACTTGATGATCTTACAGACCTTTTCCAACCAAAACGATTCCATGAAGTCAGTGGAGACCTAATCAGTACAAGAAATGCACGCAGAAGAGCAATCCAGCAGACCAGCCATGGCATGAGACACTCAGTTGCTCAAAAGGAGACATCCAGACATCCAAAAGAGCCACATGAGGCTGGCAGGTATGACACAAGACCTACACAAAATCCTCCTTTCTGGAGGGAGACCACCAGACAGCACCAGCACCTTTGTTCAGGAGATGAATCCAGCTGGTATGTTTACTTTAGGGTGACCGGATCACTCCCTAAGACGAGATTTCCATTGGCCACATCAAAAACTTACACAAACTGCAGGGCGTGTAGTCACCTACTTGTGGACACCTAAATGTGTCTTGGCTTTGAACTGAATCCCAGCCAGGCTGTCAGCACAGGCCAGTGGAGGGGGGAAGCGCAGCCAAAGGGGATGTGAAAAGGAGGAGAGGAAGCACAAGTCCAGACTTTGTTAGCGCAGCTCATGCCATTAGGGATTCCCTTGGGATGAGGTAGGCAGTGCACAGTGCAGTTATCCAGGGAATGAGAAGATACCACACAGCTGTTTTAATTCAAGTCATGTATGGGAGCACAGCAACAGTGGAGCATAGCCATCACAGAAAAAAATACAGGTTCATTCACTTTCCAGCCATTTGAGTAAACAAACAGGCTAAACGAGTTCAAATTCCATCCTTTGGACTTTGGGTACCTAGGAAACCCGGGCATGGCATGACCCTGCAGAAAGGAGACAGCAGCTTGTATAGCCTCTGTCATGCTGTAAGAAACCATCACTTCTGCACACAGTGGGGAAGCGTCTGTTTTTAAGAAAAAAAACGACAGTCACTGCTTACAGTGCGTGGTTGTCCAAAAGTTCAAGAGTGTATATGGAAGTTACAGCAATTCCAAAGCTAGCTCTGAAAAATTTGTCTCCCCAGATAGTTTTGTCATTTAGTGATGGTGGGAGATGTGGACCCACACAGCGGATTCATGCCTTAAGGGAGCAGGTGGGGCCACCAGTCAGTTTGATTTACCGAAGCGGTGATCACCCCACTCCGTACCCCTAATGAGCTGTTCATTCAAGGCCTTGGTGGGTTTTCCCCTCAGTGCGTGTGTGCCAAACCACAACTGAGAGCTTCGCATTGAGCCACGGCCGGGAAGTCTTGAGGGCAAGTCATGAATCTACACTAAAAACACTACGGCTATAATTAAATCAACTCTTAAAGTAGTTAACTCTTCTGGGGGCTGAAATAGCAGGCTTTATTTTAAGCATCGTTGGAGACAGAGGAGGAGAGAGGCTGAGTGGAGCCCTTGAAACAAGTATGTGGAAGTGTTTGGAAGGTTTGGAAACTCCTTTCAGTGTACTAAGCGTTCACCAAGACTTCCTGCAGGCACTGGAGTTTGTCCTTTTGCTGCTGGCTGAATTTCCATCCCGGTTGACCGCCAGCAGCCGGTTGAAAGCCGTCTCCAGCCCGGCGGCGGCCGTGCTGCGCCGAGGGACCC
>VZRW01013174.1:70812-86981 GCA_013398125.1 Aegotheles bennettii
CGCGGGTGGCGGCGGCGCGGGCCGCGCACCGCAATGTGCTGCTGCTGGACGCCGGGGACCAGTACCAGGGCACCGTGTGGTTCTCCCACTTCAGGGGCCGCGAGGCGGTCCGCTTCATGAACCTCCTGCGCTACGACGCCATGGTAAAGCGGGCCGGGGGCGGCGAGCGGCGGGGGGCTCCCCCCTCCTCGGGTGCTGGGTCTGTTCCCCCCTCCCCTCCCCTGCTGCCGCTTTCTGCCTTGCCGCCTCCGTGAGGTGCGGCGGCGAGGGCTGTCGGTCACCCTAAACCTCGCAAGGAGGCGAGGAGCGATGTGCTCGGCGGCGGACACCCGGGCGAACGCCGCCGGGCGCTGGCGGCACCGGGAGCCGGGAGCCGGTGCCAAGGCGATGCAGGGAAGCGGCACAGACGCGGGGGAAGAGACCCCCTGGCAGAGGTAGGGGCTCGGCGGGCTCTGCTGCAGAGGGGTCAGCAGAAGCAGGGAAGCGAGCCCAGCAAAAGCCGGGCTTAACCCTGGCTCTGGGTCCGGTCCTGAGGGAGCGACAGGCGGGATTGTGTTGGCACTGCTGTTTCGAAGGGTGAGGATGTTCAGTTTTCATCAGTCCCAGCCTGGTGATGTCCAGTCCCACCAGAGCTGCGGTCATGACAGGGCGTAAGGGGCCGTGTGTAACAGAGCGTCTGTAAGGGAGCTCTCGGAGATGGTGCCAATCCCACACCTTTACTCTGTCCCATTTGGTCACCTGAGCACTGAGAGGAAGGTACAAGAGTTTGAGACTGAGACTGGGGACTGTTACTCCATGTCCCTAACTCCTGTCTCAGGGCAATAGCCTGTTAACATGTAAAGAATTATCATGGCTTATTTTGCTTGCGTACAACCCAAGAAAGGAGGAGAGAGATTAAAGTTGTATTTGGGAGTGACTGCTGTTTGAGAGTGACTGCGTATTTATTTCATCCGGATTGACAACTTGAGGGGAAAATCCGTGCGTATCACATCCTCTGCCTTCATCTGTTTTGCTCTCTCTGGAAAGGACTGCACTTTCCCAGGTAAAAGTGGCCTCACCCATATCTTCCCTCTGCCTCAGAAGAGCTATGGAGGTGAAAGGGATGCCCCAGTGCACTCTTCTAGGCTGAACACGCTTCATACCAGACAGACAGGTCTGTGAAGGATGCTACTCCCAGTCTGCATGGCCTAATGAACAATTTCCTAATCGTAAAACTAACAGCAGTGGGGTTTCCAACAGTCACAGGATTTTTCCTCCCAATAGTGACGGGAAGGCATGTGTGCATTCAGGACTCATCCTCACTGGGAGCTGGGGAGCATTCGTGGTTCTGCTGTGCAGAAATAGCTCAAGGGGGTTTTTCCTACCTTCCTTCCCAAAGCTTGCTTGCTGACTGTCATCTCTCAGCCTTGCATTTGCTGGTTTGACTGATTCGTGGACAGGCTGGGAGCTTGTGCTATTCCTAATAGCATCACATGAAGAAATGATTTCAGGCAAAAACAGCAGTTTTGAACAAGTGCTTAGTTTTAGAAACACTTTATGTGGGAAGCATCTGCTGACTGTTTAGGAGATCCCGTGAGGTCTTTCATCAGCATAAGATTAAAAAATAATTCTGTACCATACTGCATAGCCAGAGGTTTGTACTGGATGCTGATGCCTTAGATGAAGTAGTCAGCCACTTGCTCTCTGTGGAGGTGCCGCATGTTGTAGTTCAGTGTATAGAAGGGGATGGGATAGACTGAGAAGCTACAGAGACTTCAGCACCCTTCTCTGCTACCAAAGAGCCTGAGGACAGATGCCAAGTGTTGGGCAGCACTGCAACATTCTTTTCAGTTCTTCTGGCCATGGATCATAGGGACCATGCAGTGGGGATGGTGGCTGGGGGGACACAGGGAGCAAGGTACAAGTCACGCTTCAGAAGGGTGAGCTGGTGCTTCTTTAAACAAAATTTGGGAAGTCATTCCTAACAGAAGGGGTGGGGATTACTGGAGTGATTAGAAATGAGATACAGGAGTAAGATTACAAACAGGATGAAGGAGGGAACATGAGTCATAGAAGTTGTTACAGGATGGAGACAGGAGCCATAGTTGGGTTTAGGGCAGCCTGGCAGCACTAGAGGTTTGTCGCACAAATGGGACAAATTTCCTTTTTTTACATTTGCCCTTTTCTAATTTATGCCTGTTATCACCTCAAGTGTATTTTCTCCCGTTTAGCTAGGTACTGCCTTCCAAATTTTCTTGGCACTGGCCTTGCTTTTTGGTGTAATTAACACCAAAGTCCAAATTAAGTACTGCAAAGGCAGTAACTGGGGGGGAGATGGAAGTCTTTCAGTTTTATTTTTAAATTGCATCCTTCTGTTCATTTGTATCCTGATTTTGAAATATTTTTCGCCTGGTTTCTTATGAAAAGAAGGATTATATGATCACATGCTGTGTGCTTGAGTATTTCTGTTTATTCCCCCTTGTGACTTATGTTGGCCAATGGATTCAGATTCGGTGAAGGGATATTGCACAGGGATAGAGTCCTAGAAGCTCTGGGAGTAGGTGTAGTTAGGTAGAGTACAGGAACCCGAAACGATCCACATCCTCCTCCTCAGAGGAGGAACTACATCAAAAATAAAACTGTATTATTAGCCACCACTGATTTCTCATGAAAAGAGACTTTATAACCACTCACACCATGGGAAAAGTTTTGGTCAAAGTTTGTATCCCAATAGACGTGAAATAATCCAAATGCAAAATACAAAGCCAAGAGAAATGAAGCTTCATAAGTGGCTGGTAGCTTTTTTTTTCACAAGCTAGTAGCAGTTATATCTAATTCAAATTCTTATTTCACTTGCAACCTTTTTTGGGGGGGGTTAATTGCATATTTAGGAGGAATGGAGGCGTGTGCATCAGCCAAAAGAAAATAGCTTGTTACCATTCTGAGATGCTCTACCAGTCCATGGACATCTTTTCAGAACATCAGTCAGCATCAAAATGAGTTTCCTTAAAGTGTTATTCTTTTTTATTATTTTTTTTTCAGCAAATTAGATTGCAGTTAGAATACAGTTAGAAGTGGAATGTAGTTGGAGTGCATTGTGTCTTCCCAAGTCAGTATTTTCTTAAAGATTGTTCTCGGTTCTTTTGGAAAAACACTGCAGCAGCACACAAAGGATTTGTCTCCTTCTGTGGAGTGTAAGTAGTGTTCTCACTAACATCAGTGGGAGCAGTTGGTTGCCAGTGCAAATTACTGCCAATACCAAGATTTTTGCAGTGTCATTGACTACCCGCCTGTGGGGATTGGAGGAGTCTTTGTCTCCCCCAAAAGAAAGACGGTTGAAATCAGTTGAAATACTGAGCTTCAATGCCTGTAGTGACTTCAGGGTCCTGCTTGGGTCAGAACGTGATCAGGGTTAATATAATCTGCTTGGGGAATGAAACTTGGAACAAACATGTAGGGGTTGTTTATCTAAGTAGAGCAGAGAGGTATGTAAGCCTTTTCAGATGATGAATGTGACTTTCCCTACTTAATCTTCAGAACTAAATTATAAGCACACTTCTGTCTAGAAGAGCTGGCCCGTTGGCTTTAGCATCCCTTCCATGCTCTGCTTCAGTTGCCACCTGGAAGCTTGTACCAAGTTACCACATATCAAATTATGCTGTTACCAGGTTTATGTAGATATATCTTTTCTTTCACCTAACACCAAAATATACTACGAGGTTCTTGTGTATATTGTGCTTCTGCAGAGTTGCCATCTGTGGAGGTTTTGCTGGCTGTCACAAAACTTGCAGTCATGGCCATGTGGCAACTTAGACTGAGCATGAAAAAGGGGTGGGTAGCAGAAAGTTTCATGGTCCTTTAAGGTAAATCCATTTTTGTCTGCTTGACCAACCTGGAACAACTAAACACTCTCATCTTTTTGGTATTGCCTTGATAATAAATAAACTGGACTGCTTGTTCTGTGTCTTAGCAGTCTTACAGGATATCTTAGCACTTCACACACCCGCATCTGTGCACACACACATACTATGGATTGTCTGTGGAGATTCTTCCTGGGTAATGATACTGATAATGGCTAGAAAATGATATTCTCTTGTTACATGTTAAAGCGCACAAGAACTGTGAATTGAGTATGTTAAGAAAACTGTGGTCCAAGCACAGGCTCTTAAGACGCATGTTTTATTTAAAGATAACAAATACTGTCATCGGCATTTAACATTTTCTTCAGTATTTTTTCAAACAAGGTCTTTTCTGTACACAAAATACATGTTTTCCTTTGTGGTTATTGTTAATCCTCTTTCTTGTGGTTACAGGGTGAAAAAACAGTGGGTTTTAATCTCGTATATGATTACAAACGCTTATTTAGATAGGTTTTAGATTTTGACTTTCACATCTCTATTGATGTAAGAGAGTCTGAAAACCAAAAACACAAACCTAAAAAAAAATAACATTTCTGTGCTTGTGAGAAACAGGAATGTGCTGGTTTAGACCAGCTAGAGTTTTCTTCCCTGGAACATAGACTTTGTTTTCTCGAATGTACCTTATATACAATTTATGAGAGTATTTAGACTAAATATCGAAGGTAGAGTCTTATATTTTCTTCCTGCTTTTCACAGGCTTTGGGGAACCATGAGTTTGATGAAGGTGTGAGCGGATTATTGGATCCTCTTCTTAAAAATGCTAATTTTACAATCCTGAGTGCGAATATTAAGGGGAAGACCCCATTAGGGAATGAAATGATGAAATATGTTAATCCTTTTAAAATAGTACATTTTGGCTCGGAACCAGTAGGAATTGTTGGCTACACTACAAAGGAAACTTCTTTTCTTTCACAGCCAGGTATGTTTTCTTTACTATATAAGTTTATATCCTTTGTTACTATTTTATTACTTGCCCTCTTGTTTGAATCCAAAGGTGAATGTTTTCATCTGAAAAGTGAAAAGTTTGTTGTTTTATCAGTATTTACTTGTATTATTCAACTTTGTAACTGCCTGATTATTAAACTGGAGAAGGCTTGTTAACATTCATACAGACCTGATTTAGCATCACTGTATTATCTGAGAATATAATAAGGTCAGTAAGATTGCAGGAGAGCTGTTGGGGCCTTTGGGGTTTTTACTGTTGTTTGGGTTTTAAAATTTATATATTTTTTTTATTTTATTGTTATTTATCCATTTAAACAAATGTTAAAACATGAATACAGCTTGTCTCTGGAGTGAAATGTGTTCAAACCAAGACATTTCTCTGTGTGTTGAAATTTTGCTCTTGGATGCCTCCATGCTAAAGCCCTAGTAAAAGCAAGGAGAGCTTCATATGTTTTTTTGAAACAGAAGTTGCCCAAGATGTTTTTATCCCCTAAAATATTTCCAGAAATTAGACTGCAGAAGGAACACCCATCCAGCTTTTACCACAATAACTTCATTCATAAGTAAAATTAGAATAGATGAGGAAAAAGACTTCTCAATTTCTGACTATTTTTTGCAGCGTTTAAGTGGGTTTAGTTTGTTGGGTTTTTTTAGTAAAATAAAATAGTCTACTGGAATGAAAAACACATTTAAATCAGCTGTAGGAGATCTGAGTCACTGCCTGCTCAAAGCTCAGCCGCCGACTGACAAAATCAGATGTTCTTCCTTGATTTCTGCAGTAGAGATGCCCCAAGCACTGGTTTAAGACATTTTCCACATTGAAAAAGGACTTCCTATTACTGTTTCTCTTTCCATTGCTTAGTAATAAAGAAGTATTGCATAGCTTTCTTGAGAAAAGGAATATTCAATACTTTGAAGAAGTATTGGAGTATAAAACTGTTCCTTCTGTGCTTTTTAATTCCTATTCTGTATGTTTAAACTATCAGGAAGTGGACGCCTGAGGTCAGAATAGGCTTCTGTATCTCTTCTGTTTCACAGTGATACGTTTTTGGAGTAGTTTCTTTTTTTCCCTCAATGAAAATTGTTCTGTATTGTGTAGGCAATAGAATTTCACCTGTGCCTGAGGGCATAAGGGTAGATATCATCTGACATCATGCTAAGTTTGAAAAATGGACAGACAGTCAATACTGTTCTTCATTAAGGATTACTAAGACAGATCTCAGCTCTTCTTCCAAACAGCTGTGTCGGTGCGGTGAAGTGATCAAATTAACTTTCTGGCAAATAACTGTACTAGAGGAAAACCCAGGTGGTGCTGGAATGATTCTCTGAAGTATTTAAATACATTTCCAATAGCATCTAGACATTATATTGAATGCCTTGGTATGCTGAGACAGTGTAACAGAGACCACAACTAGAAAAAAAACATGTTAAAAGGGAAGGCTTGTTAGCTTCATGGATGGAGCAGGAGCAGTCCTAAGCTAAGTATTTCCCATAGCGTAATGGAGCAACAAACAGGGCAAATTCTAACAGCAAATTTTATAGTCATCAGAGTTTTTATAATTTTCTGCTTTGTCTTCTCAGCATTTGGAAGCTTTGAAAGTGGGAATTTGGGATTTGTTAATACAACTCGGTGACTATATGTCACCTGTGACACAGCAGTCCTTCAGACTGGTGAAATCATGGCAGAGGTGGATCGGTGGCAAAATAATTATCAAGCTAATTCCTTAATTCAATGAATAAGATACATTGTGAATTTTAAATTCAGCACCTTGCTTATCTTTACACACTTCCAGAGGATTCAGTTTTCTCAGACTCTGCAGCAGTTGCTTGGCATGCTGTACACTCTTAGGGCATTCTCAAGAAAACAGGAAGCTTGAAAATGCTGAAATGGGAATTCCTAAGTGACTACTTTCCATGGAAATCTTTTGTGACTGTGATTTCTTCTGTTGTTAAATCTCAATAACTTCCATATGAATATGAAATTACAACTTGTACTTTTCATAGTCTGCTTAAAACAGCTATCAACATACTTGAACAGAGTATAAAGTCCTTAAATCTCAGTGTTTCCATTGTGAAAGAGCAATTAATGACAGCTGAAGGTACTGTTAATGTTACTGTTTGGAAACCATAGGGATGGGGAGCTCCTAGCACGATTTGCGGACTACAGCCAACTGGCGGTTTTGCTAAAGCTCTCCCCCATTTTGCTGTAAACCTCAGCTAAGTGCACAGCTGGTTTTTCCCTCATCCTCCAAGAGTTGTTCATAACTTGGCACATAGAGTTGTCTATGTATTGGCTTTGCACTGATCATCCCAAGACCATCTTTCTAGTATTTGATGGTAGCAGCTCATTTGCTTTAGTTATGCAAAGATGTTGTAAACCCCACAACATAGTTAATGTCTTTATCTGTCCTGAGATGCTACATAAACATTCAGTGCTGTGAAATAATGTATCTCCTTTTGTCCACTGCCTTTTCATATAAGGTGAAACCCAAAGCTGCTTAGTCTGTAACCCTACAGGAAGCAAAATGTTTACTAAAACTATCATCTTGCCAGAGTTTTCTAAAATGTAACTTTAAATTCCATTTATTCCACTTTATTCTGGCTAGCTTGTATAATATTTCTAACATGCAGCCATTTAGAGCATGAGTGTGTGAAGGGCCTACGCACAAGGACCATTTCTCAGACTTCCTCTTTTTCCAGCTTCTGTCAAGTACAAAGATGTACAAAGAGGGGCTGGAGCTGGTGGCTTCCTTCTGCCTGGAAAATGAAGGCTAAAGGGGAACTAAGTGCAGTCTTCTATAGAGAATAGAGGGACAAACTCTTCCCAGAGGGGCACAGAGAAAGGACAAGAAACAATGGGCTCAAGAAGTACCACAGGAAATTATGGTGGGACATAAGGAAAAAATTTGTCATGGTACGAGCTGTTAAGCCATGGAACAGGTTGCCCAGAGATGTTGTGGAATTACAGCTTGCTCGGACAAGACCCTGAGCATCCTCATCTGACTTCGAGTTCCTGCTTTGAGTGGGGTTTGGACTGGATGGTTCCCAGAGGTCCCTTCCAACCTCAGTTAACTTATGATTCTTTGATTCTAAAAGAGGTCCACAGGAAGAAAATGTGGGGATGCACTGCGCAATTCACTGTGCAGTGTGCAGTACAGAAATTCCCTCTGGCAGTAACCGAACTATTCAATGGGTGTGGTGGTGAATCAATTTGTGTAACTCTCTTTTATCTCTCCCATTGTAGCAGCTTCCCCTTAATTTCCTGAGGCATTTTGCACTGGATTGCGAATTTGTTTCACTCCTCCCTTTGTTATGAAATAATGTAAATCTTTTGACTTTAAAGGTATATTTCAAAATGGTTTGGTGAGAAAACTGCAGGAAGGAGAGGAATTAGGTAGAAGGTGAATTGGCAGCAATGTTACTTGGTTGTCTTCACTGGAAAGTTTAGGATAACAGTTTGTTGGCTGTGCTCTTAAACTCTATTCTTAAAACTTTGTCAGAGAAATTAGCCTCTTACATAGGAAGTCCTTTTGCACAATCTAAAACACTGTGCCAGGATGAAAGTGCACATTTATCTAGTTCTCTTGTAACTGTTTGTCATATTAGAATAATTTCAGTGGACACGGAAATCTTGCACAAATATTGAGGGTTTTCCAACATTGTGGTCTGGAGGTTTCTGCTTTCTGGACTTTTGGTTCTTTATGTTCTAATTTCAGGATGGTAGCTCAAGTGAGTGCTATGCTATATTGTTATTACTGAGAGTGGTTCACATTAGGTGAGATAATTTGTGTAAAAAGGCAATTCAGAGTTTAGTGCAGGACTTTGAAGAAGCTGCTGTTTAAAGCCTTGGGGAGCAGGGAGAGGGGAAAGAATGAGATGAGTGTGGAGTAAAAAGAGAGATTTAACTCAGGAGAAGATAGAAGACGGCAAAGAAATACAATTTGGGAAGGAAAAAAAGCTTTATAGTACAATACAAGTTTTTATACTCAACACTTAACGGACATACTTAGTTTTCTGTCTTTAGTTAAATAATAAAAGCCATTCAATCCTTGATCCCACAGTTGGTGTCACTGGAATTTTTTTATGGAGTTACAACTTGTTTAGTGTAGGCAAGTACATACAGCTCAGTGCAGGAATGTTGTATTGGTCTAAGCACACAGGTGCTCCTGAGAGGCTGAAGAACCTCAGATCACATCATGAGCTTGAAGCAACTAAGGGCATTTGTAAACCAATGACATTCCAAGTTCCATTCATTATACAAAATGGAATGCAGTATCAACTACTTTTTAAAAAAACCCTAGTGATTAAGGTACTTTGTAAATGCATTCATGTTTGTTCTTTTTCTTTTAAGGGGATAATGTAATCTTTGAAGATGAAATTGAAGCATTGCAAGTACAAGTGAATAAACTTACTGCTATGGGAGTGAACAAAATAATTGCACTAGGACATTCTGGTTTTACTGTGGACAAAAATATTGCCCAGAAAGTGAAAGGAGTGGATGTTGTAATTGGAGGACATACAAACACATTTCTCTATTCAGGTATTTTACTTCTTACTAAAATGTTGCTTCTAAAGCAAAGCTAAAACTTGTTTCTCTTTAAACTTGGTGGACTTTCACAAATCCAGTTTACTACTGAGTGTCCTGAACCAGATTCATAGCTGGTACCTATCTGTAACTTCTATGGAAGAAACTAATTTAAAACAGTCTGTGAGCAAGAGGTTCCCTAATTCATGAAAGGTTCAGAGTTTCCTTAATGCAGTGGATGTTCCAGGTGACCTATATAAGGTGGGACAGAGGAGCAAAGGTAGTAATACTGGTAGATTACTGCAGAACATATTGTACCTGTTTCAAGCTCACACATATAAAAGAGTAAATAAGATGTTCACCTTTAAACTTGTGTGTCACTTAACCAAAGTCAATCATATAAGACTTCAGAAGTGATATCGATGTTGATTTTCCATAGAATCTGATTCCGTATACATAGGTCTCCATTAGCCCTGCCATTAAAAAACTTTCACCAAGTTCCTCTGTCTTTTTCAGTCCCTCTTTCAATCTCTGACTTTATTCTTTTCTCTAGAGGCAGACATCATTCCAGAGATAAACATTGTTGGCCTGATTTCTTCCACATCAATGCTACTTCAGGCAAAACCTGCCATCAGCAGCTTCTCCAGTGCTGCTGCCTCCCTGTGCCAGTGTGTAAGGACACAAGTAAACAAACAGCTGGGGTTTTTTAAACCACCATTTTTAAACTAGCGGAAACTTCATTAACTGGTTGAGACTATAACAGGAACTTTGTAATTTTCAGCAAAATTTCCCTGATGCCTTAGTGATAGGGATGTATCCTAGAAACTTAACCTCTTAAATGTTTTGCACTGTCCATTTCATCCTTTCCTCTTCCTACTCATCTCCTCTAACTTTCTCATGCCTTTCTTGTCTCATCCAGGCTCTCACCTTTCACTATCCATCTTGTTAAAGAGAAATGATTACATGCTACAGTTATACATTAAACAGTTCAGACTGTCTCTTGAATTTGGCCTCAGGGAGTAACTTTGATCACTAAGGTGCAGCCACAAAGCATTTACACACAAGCCAGAGGCCACAAACACTTAGCACAGGAGTGCAGCAGAGAAGTGGCCAAACTGGAACAGGCAACAGGACTGTCCATCCCAACATCTTGTCTCCAAGAGTGACTGAGGGGGAATGGTGGGAGAAGAGTGGACAAGCCTGTGGAGATGCCCTAAGCAAATCTGCCCCTGTCTCCCAGCAGTTTGCAACTCAGGGACTTCCCAAGCCCAAAGTGGTGCCTTGGTATTTACTAGCTCCCTCTGGAACTTCTATCCCCTGAGCTTGCCCCATCTCCTTGACTGCCTTCAGCCTTCACAAGAGGGTGTTCCACTGCTGACCTGCACATCCTGCAGAGACCTCACTCTTTTGTCTGTGTGCAGCCTGCTGCCCACTGGTGGCATTTTTCAGCAGTTTTATTGAATTATTTTTGAGATGGGAAAACCAAGGATGCATGCAGCGTTCAAAGTGTGCACTCATCGTGGGTTTGCACAGTGGAATCCAGATTCCTTTGCACAGACTTGTTGGTAGATCTATCTTACAGCAGAATAAAGTCATAGTGATAATTCATCCTGCAAGAAATTATCAGTATCAGAAAATATTTCTTCAGAAAGCAAGAAGTGAATAATGCTCTGAACAAGCATTTAGCCATGCGCAGCTGATGTAAACTAAAATGATGACCAGAAAGCGTAACTTTCTCTTGCTAATGCTCTGTTTATTCAAGGACTACACAAGGGCAAGGGAACAAAACCAATTCCATTTTCAGTTTCAAAAAACCCAAAGCCACTTCTGTGTGCATAATTCCTGCAAGGTTTTTATTAGCTACAGGATTTCTTAAATCTCTCCCAAAATAAATACCGAATAGTGAAGAGGTGCCACCAAGAAACCAACTGTCAGTCAGGCTGAAAGCAGAAAAACTAGTTCTCTGGTAAGTTTGCTTCAGCTTGTAGTTTGTGACAGCCGTTCTCCCTAGAGGAGAGGAGGGATTAGAGATAAATATGGATTGTATTGGAGTTGTTGGAGGAACATTTGTCATGCTGCTTATCCCGGGATTTCATATTACATAAACAACTGTAAATGGAAGGAAACCAGTTGTTCTGTGAGCAGTGGAAGTGGAGAGCCTGCTTTCCTCCGGCTCCATGTCCCCTGTGCTTGCTCCCGCATGACCCCACCCCACCGGTACCCCAGCTCTCGCCAACACAGGGGTGGGAAATGCCACCAGCTTTGGGAGAGGAGCGAGCAGCAGGCTCTGGGGGGGCTCAGCAGCAGGGCCTGCAACACTGCATGTGATGCCTCTCAGAGCTGCCTGACCTTGGTCTTTGCTGGTGGTGGGGTGGAAATACTGACTGGAATAACAGAGGGAAGCGATACTAATCAGATAATACTGTCAAGGAGGCAGGGAGGAGACCGGTACCCTTGAAACAAGAGCTGTGCTGTGTAGTTTTCTTTGCCACTTCCCTCCCCTGCATGGTTTCTAAATGCTGTGGTAGCCTATGATGACTGAGCTGAGATCTCTTTTCTCTGTAAATGCCTGCTTTAATCTGTCTGTTTTCAAGCCCTGCCTCTAATCACCCTTCAAACTTTGCAGGTTGATCAGAGTTTTAAATCCATGACCATGTAACTCTAATGCTAATGGCATTTGCTTTTGCAAAGGGTTTGCAGCCTGTCTGAAATTTTGGGGGCTAAGTTCAGTATAGTAAGAAAAATCAGCTGGATGTATGCAGAAATTCATAGACCTGCTTACAGGTATTCTGATCACATATTACCAATAAAAATAGTTTAGACTTTTTCATATCAAGAAGTCCCGTGTTTGTTTTACTAACTTTCCCATTTTCTGTCTGATGCAGAATAATGTAGTATGAAGGCTTAACAATAAGCTTTTCAGCCAGAGGCTGGTATGTGTGCATTACTGAGAGATTTAGACTGAAATAATTAGGATGAAAAGTTCCTTTGTTGATATTGTGACATGATGTCATGGAGGAGTGTGCTGTCATAACTTAAAAAAACCACTGAAAACAACATTGTCTCTTACAAAAAAATATAACTGAACAATGAAATGTGTGCTTGTCATCCAATACATTTGTTGTTGTTTCTGCTTAATATCCTACTTGGTTTTCTTTTTTTAAGGCTGAGAAACATTTGAAATGTCATTCTAAGAATTCCTTTAAGGTCTCATGAGCTGAAGACCCGCTTTACATACTTGTTCCATGCAGGCACTCCACCTTCTACTGAACAGCCAGCTGGCCCGTATCCATTCATGGTTGACTCAGATGATGGGAGGAAGGTGCCAGTTGTACAAGCTTATGCTTATGGAAAATATCTGGGTTACTTAAATGTTACGTTTGACAAGAAAGGAAATGTAGTTGAAGCAGTTGGAAACCCCATTCTGCTGGACAGCAGCATTCCTGAAGGTATGTGGCCTGGACGCTGGAATTTTGCTGCAATTTGAGTGTTGTTATGTTTAAATACACGGTACAATGTCGCAGAATAGTTCGGCTTTCTTCCTGAGCTTGGAGTTCTCCTTTGTGTAGGGTTCATGCTGTGTTACAGTTGTACCCATTTGCCTGTATTTCTCTTTCTGAACAGTGGTCTTTGAATATGTACAAATTCCGGGTATGCTTTTGTCTATTTAAAATCACTTGAAGTCTTTCTGTAGGAACTCAGGGCATATATTGCCGTAGCACTTAGAGCCCATTTTAGCTTGTCCTGTAATTATGATTTACAAGATTATGAGGAGTAATTTACACTGATTTGCCAGAGGGTGCGTTCTTCAGAGCGGAATTTAGGGCAGTGTAGGAAAGTGGAAATGTTCCAAGAAAAAATTGGAATACTCTGGCAATGTGCAAATATAATAAACCCTACAACTTCTTGTTTTCAATGCTAAGTGTGTTCAATGTTTCAGCTCTGAAACATTTAAAGAACTGGGAGGAGGAGAGTCTCCCTGCTCCTTTCTGTTCATAGCTCTGTCCGAGCAGTGTTACCTGCTTTTTGTCAGCTCTGTTATTACCTGGGGCTGGTTCTCTAGTTTTGTTTCTTGTCCAGTGTTTGCTGTGTAAAGCCCTGAGCTTTTACCAGACTTTTTAGGTTCTACCAGAGTATTTCTAAAATAAATGCTTTAAAAAAGATATTCCTGTTTACTATGTTGCTCTCAGTGATCTATTAATGTGATGAGATGATGTAAAGAGACTACATTCTCTCTCTGATGTCAGTAAAAGTAAAAATTCAGATATATAGGTGCTCTCATTTTATAAATGTTGCTGTTGCTGACAGGCAGCAAATTGCTTAAAACTAATTGCTGATATGAAACAGTTGTGACATTATCTGTCTGTGTATACGAGTATCTTTGTATCTGTTTGTTTTTCCTGAAAGGATTAGATTTGCACCTGGCAGACAGATGTGCATAGAGAATTAATTTCTATACAGGGTTTATTCCTTGACATTGATATTTGAGCTAGTATTCCTTCTAGCATTACATTAAAGGGCACGAAGCTATAATTAAAAACAAACAAAACAAAAAACAAAACAAAACAAACCCCAACAAACAAAAAAAACAGATGATGTCGAATAAAGACCAAGCTCTCGTGTATATGAAAAATTTCTCTCACCTGTCAGAGTAGGTGCTAGAAACCTCATCGGTCAGAGGTCAGAACAGGACTAGGCATAAATATTTTTAAGTGTTACAGAGGAGATAACCTTGCTGTAGCACAGGATTAGCTTGTTCACTTGTTTGTCCCGTCCTGCCTGCTCCCTACAGGCTTTGTTTGAAGTGAGTGTAAATGGCATGTTGCTTGAAGAGCCTTTAGGCAAAGTGAATAATTTTTAGAATCATGAAGAGTGGGGTTTTTTTCCTAAGCTTTGTATTCATTTTAGTGTCACTAATGTGAAATATGTGTGATGCTTATTTTACACTTTTATACTGCTTTATAGATGAGCACATTAAAGAAGAAGTGGAAAAATGGAGGAAAGACCTGGGGAATTATTCCAAAGAGATTGGAAAAACTAGTGTTTACCTGAATGGTACAAGCCAAGCATGCCGTTTCCAAGAATGCAACATGGGAAATTTGCTTTGTGATGCTGTGGTAAGACATTCCCACCACAGGTGACAATGACATCTAAGTGTTACTCCAGAGCTATCAGCTGAAATGCTCCCAGGCTTTGAACTATCAGTGCGTGGGCTCTATGCTGCTTTCCAACACTAACATCTAGTGTGTCCCTAGAAAGGTCTGGCAGAAGCAAGCCTATAATTAATCTTACTTTATAGAGTAA
Source organism: Aegotheles bennettii (assembly GCA_013398125.1). Classification (NCBI taxonomy): domain Eukaryota; kingdom Metazoa; phylum Chordata; class Aves; order Caprimulgiformes; family Aegothelidae; genus Aegotheles; species Aegotheles bennettii. The sequence goes on from VZRW01013174.1 coordinate 85,486, forward strand.
GGAGCAGTTTATTCTTTGTGTAGATCCTCATACAGAGAATGGCTTGTTCACAGCTGGCTCTGAGGCTGTGGGTTTCAGAAACACAGGGGTCTGATCTAAGAGCCCATTCCTCAAGCAAGGAGAGTCTGGCTCCCCTGCCCCTCCCGCCCTGCTACCAGCCCCCTGCTCACAGCACGTACCTTCTCCCCGTCACTACTCACTGGGCCCTGCTGTCATCCTTTTTTAACACACTAGCCCAGAAAAAAAATTCTGTGTAGTTTTCTGCCAAGTTACTGATATGAATTGTCCCCCCCAAGAGTCCAGAAGGTGCCAGATGAAGGGGGAAAGGCCATACACAGCCAGGCACAGAAAAGGTAAAAGCCCCCAACACCCCAGCCCAGGGGAGCCACTGCCCCCTGCTCCATCCTCACAGGTATCTCTGGGCTTTAACAGTCACATAACACTTGAAGATCTTTCTATGGGGAGTCACTTCCAGTTTTTAAGCTAGCTGGTTTTGATTGTTTTACTCTCCCACAGCAGCACCATTTCCTTTGGGTGCTCCAGGGAAAAGCATTCACTAATGTGACTGTTTCCAGAAAGTGAGCATTGCCATAAATGTCCTGCAGCACTGCCACAAAGTCAGGAGCCGCTTAATAATCATGAGTTTTCATTTAGGTATTTTCCCAAAGCTGTTCATCCAGTCCATGTGATTGCTTTTATTGTAATCCATAAAATAATTCTTAGTATATGGGCTAACTTCCAAATTAGAGTAAGATATGAGAACTTGCATACAGTTCTACTAAAATTTCAGTGCCTTGCTTTTTTCTTCCTGCTGAACTTTTTTGTATTTTTATTTGGAAAATGTGATCAAATGCTTTGGAGCTTTTTTAGCTTAAAGAAAGTAAGTTTGTAATCTTTCAGAACTCTGTAGATTTTCTTGCTATATGTTTTGTATATTCTATTTTGTATTCTACTTCAGTTAAACCGATGTCTCTAGACAACTATCTGCAGTCATCAGTAGACGCATGGATTGCCATGTGCATTCATTCTTTGCGTTCATTACCCATTCTACACTTGTTTCCCTGTCTAGTTCCATGTATTCAGGGGTATGAAGGTAAAAACCAGACCATTTTGTGCCATGGGCTTTAATATTTAGAGTTGTCCTGGAAATCCAGAGATTGAGAAATGTGAAAGATTGATTTAATAGTTCACAGAATCACAGAGCAGCAGGTGTTGAAAGGGACCTCTGGAGATCATCTAGTCCACCCTCCCTGCTAAAGCAGGTTCAGCTATAGCAGGTGACACAAGATTGCATCCAGGTGGGTTTTGAATGTCTCCAGAGAAGGAGACTCCACAACCCCTCTGGGCAGCCTGTTTCAGTGCTCTGTCACCCTCAAGGTGCAGACGTTTTTCCTCATGTTCAGATGGAACTGCCTGTGTTCTAGTTTCTGCTCATTGCCCCTTGTGCTGTCACTGGGCACCACTGAGAAGAGTCCAGCCCCGTCCTTCTGACACCC